>JPFL01000388.1:5989-54145 GCA_000733385.1 Paramecium biaurelia
GCAATTCTATTCTTTCATCAAGACTCTATAGTATAAATATTGTTCCCATCATCATTAAAGATCATATTTGATTTAATTTTATAGCATACTACAATGAATAAGAGTTTCACTATTTTAGTTAATGCTAGATATTCTATAAATCAACAATCCACCAAATACTAATAGTAAGTAATATTCCAATCTGCATTTTGAATTTAAGTACAGATAAGTTATTTACCTGATAGAATATTAATATCAAAAGTATTTATTACTATAATTTTAAGGAGAAACAAAGGTTTCATTAAAATATGTTTTCAAACAGTAACTCTTCTTAGTACCACAAAAATGAGATTTATATTAAAATTGGCATAGTTAATACTCTAAGAATTTCTTTAGGTCCTTGCTTAATTTAAATAAAAATATATTTATGATATCAACAATAGAAAGAGTAAATGATAAGTTCTACAATTAAATGAGTTTATGATTAAAATATATAACATTATTAAATGAAATATTTGTAATTTGAAATAAAAATAAATATTAATACATTTTAAAAATAGTAAAAATGGAAAACTACAATAAATATTGTCGCATCCATTAGAAATTATTACTCAATAATATTTGCATAGCTCCTTCTGATAGATAAAGAAAATACTGTTAACTTTGTCAATTTTCTCATTAAGCTGAAAAGTCTGAATTCCTTTCCAGTTCAGAATTTAAGGATTAATATATCTCATTTGTCAGAAGTTAAATTGAATAATATAAAACATCTTATTACTCAAATATTTACAAATTTACAAGTATTAGAAAAACTATAGAGAGTGAGATTGAAATGATTAAAAAAAATCTAGATTATTTAAAAAAATTCTTCCTAAATATTGAAATTAAACTCTCAAATTATGATAACCTATTATAGAATTATTCATCACCAGAAGAATTATCATCTTATGATTTGAGCAACATTATAGAATTAAAAGATGGAAAGGAGCTAAATAATTTTGAAGAATTATAGAAAACATACCTTAAATCGTTGGATTAAATTCAATCATGTTTAATTGGTAATATAAAAAGTGTCATTATAAACTTAAATGAAAACTTCAATTAGCAACCAAAAAGATAATAATATTAAGGAAATTTATGGAACAACATACAAAAAAGATTTACAAACATATAATTTGAAATAGAATTTACATCTGATAACAAGATAAAATATCTAGCGAATGATGGTTAAGTTTAGAGAATGTAATATATTATTGCTAAAATATGGTAGACAAAACATCTTAGACTCCTCTAACTAACCTGAAATCTTAAAGAATTACGATTAAATTAAATGTCTTTAATGGGAAGGAGAATATGGAGAATATATGAGAAAGAATGGTAAGTGGGGTGCATCTTGGAATAAGAAGATTATACCAAACGTTGGAGGTTATTACACTCAAGGTGTTAAGTAAGGGTTATGGGTATAATGTGCCAAAAATTTTTGCATGAAGTTATTAATTATTATTATTTAAGTCAAGCTTGTGTGGTTGAAATAGGAGAGTACAAAAATAATATTAAAAAAGGAAATTGGAGTTATGCATTTGAAAATTAAAAGATGTATCAATCACTAAAGTATATGTAGTTAAGGTGGAACTTACTATTTAAATTCAATAAAAAATGGAAAATGGGTGGAATTGAGCAAGGATTTTTATTTTTATTCTCAAGTCACTTATGTTGGTGATTATAAGCATAATCAAAAAGTTGGTATGTGGGAAATCTGGTATAAGAACCATGTTAAACAATAAAAGAACTTATAAATGTAAAATTATCTAAAATAAAATGCATATTTTCAGCGGAGGTGGATCATATTGTGACAACATTAAATTTGGAAAATGGGTTGAGTTGAGTGAAGGTTTTTTTGAGTATTCGTAAGTAACCTTAAATGGTGATTATAAATATGGAAAAAAAATTGGTAGATGGGACATATGGTATACGAAGAGAGGAGGAGATTAATAGAGTTAATAAATGTAAGATATCATAAACAAGCATGTAATTTTTTAGTGGTGGTGGATCATATGATGAAAGAGGTGATGGCACTAAGATTGGGTATTGGGTCGAAATGAGTGATGGATTTTACGAGGATTCTTAAGTTACTAATAATGGAGAATATAAAAATGGTAAGAAAGTTGGTAGATGGGATATGTGGTATCGAAAGGGTTATGGAGATTAATGGAATAAACAAGTGTAAGATATTAGAAAAAATTAATATTTTTTAGTGGTGGTGGATCATTTGATGATGGCATTAAAGTAGGGAAGTGGACAGAGCTAAGCAATCAGTTTAGAACCATTTCATAAGTCACATACGGTGGTGATTATCAATATGGTCGAAAAGTTAACAGATGGGATATTTGGTATAAGAGATATGAAGGATACTAAACGAATGATAAAATGTATAAAATAAAGTGCATATTTTTAGTGGCGGTGGATCCTATGACAAGGAAGGCAATAACATTAAGATTGGGCATTGGGTAGAGCAGAGCGATGGATTTTACGAATATTCATAAATTACTTATTGTGGTGATTATAAAAAAGGTAACAAAGTTGGTAGATGGGATACATGGTATAAGAAGCATGATGAAGATTAAATCAATACATAAGTGTAAAATATTAGAAAATAAGGTTATTTTTTGCAGTGGTGGTGGAATATTTGTCGACAGCATTAAGATTGGCAGATGGATTGATTTAAACGAAACTTTTAGAAAGATTTGCCAAGTTATTTATTAAGGCGAGTATTCACTTGGTTAAAAAGTTGGTCGATGGGAGACATTGTATAAAGAGGATGAAAAATTTACAAAGATGTAAAATATTGAATCTAAAAAGCAAATTTTTTTAGTGGAGGCGGATCGTATGATGATGGCATTAAAATTCATTAATGGATTGAATTGAGTGATGTATTTTGCGATTATTGTTAAGTTACATATAATGGAGTCTATAAAAAAGGTCAAAAAATTGGTATTTGGGATATTTGGTATAAGCGATATATTGATGAGCCATATAAGTTAATGTAAAATTATCAAAATCAAAGAGTAAACTTTTTAGCGGTGGAGGATCATATGACGAATAAAGTAATGGCAATAAGATTGGATACTGGATTGAGTTGAGCGATGGTTATAAGGATTATTCATAAGTCATTTATAAAGGCAAATATAAAAATAATAATAAAGTTGGTAGATGGGATATTTGTTATAGGTAAAATATTAGGTTACCTTTTGGATAAATGTAAAATATAAATAATATAGAGTAATGTATAGTGGAGGTGGATCATATGAAGAGGAAGGCAATAGTATAAAGATTGGAAACTGGATTGAATTAAGTGATGATTTTAAGGATTTGAATTAAATTACTTATAGTGGTGAATATAGAGAAGGTAAAAAAGTTGGTATTTGGGTTGAAAGTGATAGAAAGAAAAATGAATAAAGAGGACAATTGATTTATGATAAATGATTTGGACTGTAATAATTATTGTATATAAAATCATTTTTGAAAATGTGTGAATTGAATATTGGATTTATGGCTTAAATTCCACATCTTTAAAAGGCTTTAAATTTTCTTGAAGACTTAAGATAGTTCTTTACAAAATCAAAAGATTTTATTGAATTTTACTTAGTATATTATAAAAACGCTTTCCACCCAGTTTTAAAACAAAACCATTAATGATTTTAGGTTATTCTTCAAAATTCTGGGCATTATTTGAATCTACCTGAGATAATAAGAGGAATTTAAACAAAATTTTATAGATAAGATTAAAAATTGAAAAAAGAATACCACTAATAAATTATTAACTATCAGAATAAGTTAAAAAATTTCTATAAAAATCATAGATATTATATAGTAATAATTATAGTCGTGAAATTAATTATCCAATAAAAATACTTTGGATCTAATAAAAAGCAAATATCAAAATCTGAACTTTAGCCGATAATTTGCAAAATACTGAAAAAAATTAATGGTCTCTATTTCTTTGTTTCTTGGCAATTTTGAACAATTAAAATTAGTATAATTGGAACTTCATTCCTAAAGCTTCAAGCAAAAAGATTTTACTTTGATTAAGATTATCTATTGCACAATAAAACTAAAGATTTCTAGAATAAAGATTTATAATGCAATTTAGCTATTAAATTATTAACAGTCCTAAAGTGCTTTTTAGGCAAGGATAATTCAAACTAATATTGAGCAGATACAATTTAATGCTTATAATAATAATTTTTGTTCAAAATTCACAAATAATTTTTTAGAGAAATTCAAACCATTTTTAGAGAAATTCAAAGCATTTTACCTAACCTTTTATACTATAAACTTATGAATAATTTCAATTCTTACAGAATAGTTACAACATTAATACTTTATGCGATTAAAATTGATAATGTAGACTAAGATGAAATAAAGATTTGGCACTTTTTATATATCATAAAATAATTTCATTCATAGAATAACTCATAAGTGAATTAACTCAATGATGGCATGTCAAAAAAAATTAAAATTTCCATTGTTTACATCCTTTAAACAAACAGTTTTGTTAACAATTTGAAAACAACAATTTTAAGATTATCTGATAAAATAAATGAACCTTTTTGTCTTAATAATACGAATATTTTTCAATTTATTGTATAGAATTGGAAAATTATTATTTTCCTCCCAATCATAATCTTTGATTAACTCTATTGTTTTAGCCTCAATTTGTTAAGTACTCTTTTTTAAATTTGGTAAATAAAAATACAACTTATTTGTTAATTGATTGGTAACACACAAAAATAATTATCTTTCGTAAACTTTACTTAGAAATTATGATTCCATCTTTTCATTACATAAATATTCCCATTTATTTGATTCCTACTTTTCCCATATTATGTATTCACAAACACTGCAAGAGATCAATAGATTTTCTGAATCATTAAAACTAAATGAATAAATAGTAATAGTTTTTGAATCTAAATTATAAAGAAAAGTCAATTCATTATTTAAGTAATCTACACCCCATAAATTTATATAAGGATCTTCACCTCCAGTGAATAATAGATCTTCAATTTTATTTAATATCATATCATTTACCCTATACTCATGCTTGATATATAATTATGACCTTCTCCACTCCTTGTTGTTAATTTACTTCCACAAATAAATTCCTCCTCCATTCAAACCTGTGATTATGTGATTTCATTGTTGACTAATTAAAATTCTTCTAGGAGCTTTACCAACCTCAAAGGTTGTTATATGATTTTATTATCCATTCTCTAAATGCCAAACCATAATATTGTTTAAATAGTCTGACGTTATGAGAAGGTTTCCATCCTTATTAAAGATTGCTGGCCTACTTAAGTTCTCAAATAGATTTAAAGTTTAAATTTGGATCAACTTTACAATTCCATTAGATGGTTGGATGTTTAACTCTTTTTCAATATGGGCTATTTAAGTTAAATAACTTTCCTCAGTCTATAATTTATCTTATAGTTATAAAATCTATTCATCAAATTTCAAATTAATATTAATAAGATTTAGTTTTTAATGCTCTCAATTCTTAATTAGCCCTTCCTTGAAATCCAAATTTTGAATTTAATTAATAACATCATTATGAAAATAAATTTTGTTGATTTTCAAAGATTGTCTTATCATTTTTAAGTATTTTATTAATCTCATAAAAAATGCTGAATTTACCATTTTAAAAACCCAAAGATTTTAAATTTTGAAAAACAAATGATATATATAAAAGAAGCAAATATAGTTTACTTCATTTTAAGGAATTAATATCATAACCTTAAAATTTTTCTCTATTAATTTCTAATACAAAAAAAGAAGAATGTTTTTCAAAGAAAAGAACTATTTAAAGTGAAAATAGGATAAGAAATACGAATTTTTGAAGATCTACTTGATAGTTTATTGATTTCTCTTTATGGTTTAACAGAAAAATTGTGGATACGTTAAGTAAGTAATATAATTTATGCATTTAATTGGTTAAATTATTAAGCAATTCAGCCAAATGAGTTTATTATGAAGAATAATAGTTTTTTTTAATGAATTCAAATAAACAATTAATAAAAAAAATATGGCCTATTTACAATAATTGAAATTTTATATTTTCAATAGGAATTGTATAAATATATTATTACTTCTAATATTCTAAAAACAATATCAAAATTATATCTTAATTTTGAAATCCTATATATAATATCAGAATAAATGAAATACAATAAAATCTAATAGAAATATTTATTTTTTCTAATTCTATATTATACACTACTTAATTTTTATAAGTGGATTTCAATTTGATAAACAACAAATTTTATATCATGTAAATTAACTTATATTAATAAAGCGTTACAGAAATGTTTCTGAAAATATTTAAATAGTATCTGGTTTGAGAAATAATTATAATAAATAAATTATCTTGTTAAAATGAACCAAGAAAAATATAATTTTTTAATTTATCAATAAAAATAGAATAATTTTTAAGTTACTAAGTAACACAAATAGTTCATCTTCTAATTATTTAGAATAAAAATTAAATTTGATTATTTTAAATAATTATATCATATTATATTAAATTCAAAGAATATGCAAGAATTACAGATGTCTGAAAATTACAATGATTTTAAATGTATAGAAAAGCACAATTAGATGGTCACTACTATTTTGATTGATCAAAAAATAAACAAAAAGGAAAGGTTTTTATGTTAAGAATGTTTGGATAATAAACTTCAAATATTTGAGAGTTTGAGCCTCAACGCTATGTAAAAAATCATACAGGATAAATTAATAAAAAAGAGAACAATGATAAACAATATTGCAGATTCTTACATTTAAATAATTTAGAAATACCTTCTCAATCTAGAACAATTAAAGACGAATTTGACATCAGCAATTGAAATGATGATCAATGTCACTTAAAATTGGATAAGAGAATTAAATTAAAAAACATAAGATTCCAATATTTACAGTTTTGTTGATGAATCAGATGAATATATTAGGAATACAAGACAATATATGCATACATTTTCATTTGATTTTTTTGATAAAATTAATTCCTCATAATTTAATAAATTGAAAAAAGGAATTAAATAATTAATTGAAGCACATGGCAATTATCAATATAAAGAATTTTTTACAAACCTAAGAGATATTAAAGAGAAAAGAAAATAAATAGAAATAGTAGATTGGCAACTTTCGAAAGATGGTAATATTCAATTGAAATAAGTAAGCAACCCTATTATGTAAAATGAAATGTGCAATGCTTTGGCATTTAATTCATTAGGAACTATATTAGTAACAAGTAATAATAAAGAAATAGTAGTTTGGAATTTTAATTAAGGTAAATTGGATTGTTGTTAAAAATATCAATTGCCCTATATAATAAATTGTTTAGTATTTAGTAAATATTAGAATATTTTTATTTCTGCCACCACAGAAATTAGTTGTTGGAAAGAACAATAAAAAAATTAGTGGGAAAAATCACAAGCATATGGTTACTCTAAAGACTAAAAACACCCTGAAATAACATGTCTTGTTCTGAATTAAAAGGAGGATAAAATCATCTAAGGAAGCAAGGAAAACATAATAAATATTTGGGCTGTAGACTTTCAAAATAATTAGCTGTTATATTTATATTCTTTAAATAAGCATGGTAGTTGGGTATCTGCATTGAGTCTAAATAATTCAGAAAATCTACTAGTATCTTGTGGATATGGAAATTAAGCATTGATATGGAAAAAAGAACAGGATAATAAATGGAATTTTATGACTGAAATTACTAAATTTCAGAAATCTAATAAATCATGCAAGGCATTATTTATAAAAGATGATTAATTTGTATTTCTTGCAGCAGATGAAAACTTTACTTGTGCATCTATATTTTAATAAAATAAAAAAGATTTTAATAAAATCTATGAGATTTAGTTCAAAATAACTCCTAAAATTATAGATTCAACATATTAATCATTCGAGTTTAAACCAGAAAGGAATTTGTTGTTTGTTAGGTACAAAGATTCTATTTACTTATTAAGAAAATAGAAAGATGAAAAGTATAAGATTGCATATGAATAACGTTTTTAAACTAATGAAATTTATGGAACTTTATCTAAAACAGGATAATACTTAGTAATATTTGATAAAAATACAAAATCATACAACACTTATTAATTATAAGATTTATGATATAATTAATCATTTATTCATTAAAGTAATTCCTTATTAAATTTCAATAAGAAATTAACAATTAAAAACTTCAGTAATACAAACATATTTATTTTATACTTGCCATATATATTCTCGAATGTTATTAAAAGTTTTATGAAATTTTATCTAAATAATCTATATTTATATAAAATATCATCCACTCATCAAGTGATCTAAGAAAAAATAATAAAATATTATTAATTAGACATATATTACAAAATCATAATGAAAGTTTTTCATTGATTCTGTTGCTAATATTAAATTTATAATAAGGCCTAGTTTATACCTATAAAAGCCTTGAAAAATCAGAATCACAGAGCCTATGGGCATTTACACAAAAGTATTGAAATGAATCCTAAAGTCTAATTTGCATTCATAAATAGGACATATTCGATCTTTAAGCATATTGTTTAAGGATCTGAAGTAAATAGACTAAGCATTTGAAGATAATATCACAACCATTAGGTTAAATCCGAAATATTCTTTTATTAAATAATAAATAAAGTTCAATATTATATACATAAATAAATAGATGTATTATTATTGGAATGGGATTTTTAAGAAGCTCTTAAAAATTATAATACAACATAAAAATAAATCTTTTGATTTGAATGTATATAATAATGAAAGTAAAATATATGATCACAATATACTTGTTTGTTTTCAATGACAGAGATAAGCAAAATGGTCTAAGAGATGCTAAAAAGGCGATCCAAAATAAGCAATCTAATTCTACTTATCTTTTGATAATTTATCGTTTTCAATCTTGTTATAAATTCCTTAAAACTGCTCAAAATACTAAAAATTTTTGAGGAACTTTCTAAATTTATATAATTTACTAAATACTTGAAATTTGCACATATATGACTTTTTAAACAAATATCATTTTAAGTTATTAGTTAAGTTCTATATAAATATTAAATAAAAATTAATTTTAATATTGATTAAAATATTTCATTTGATATCTATCATAATTAATTTAAATAATTGGATAAAATTTTAATAATATTGTATAATCAAATCTTTATTATTATATAATCAAAATGAACTGATAACAATGCTTGTTCTACTTTATAAATTATCATTTAGATACTCAAATATACTAGGATGTTTCTTCACTTGTTCCTAATTTAATAATAGTTATGGATTGCTAATTGTTGGCCTAAGTTAGTTTGAATTAGAATTGATATTATCTTTTAAATCAATTATTGGCTTAGCATAACTAAACAAATATTTCTTAATCTTCTAATAACGATTCAAGATTCGCTTTCTTCTTTGAATACTATTTTCTAGATGTTTTCTTAAAAAAGAATTTTTCATGGTCCAAGGAGCCTTTTGCCTTATACTATCCCTCAATTTATCAAATTTGACTTCTAATTCTATCCAGTAAGATTTTAATATTTCATTAAGTAGTAGGAAAAAATAATAGAAATTTATTATTGCTAAAATAATGAAGTAAGGAATTTGAATATCAAAGGATCCATACAATTCATCTATGTATATTCCAAAACCCAAAATAATTGAAACTTAGCAAACTTTTGATGATAGCAAATCTAAATTATTAAGATTACGCAATTTATATGGTTTAAATCTACGATTTAGTTCTGAATATAGGTAAATGACTAGAAGTACTAAAGTACCTTTTTTAATGATATTATCTTCATAATATGATAGAAATATTATCAGTAATTCTTTTTCAACTATTTTAACAATTTCCCAAAAGAATGCACCTGTTTTATATTCATTATACAAATATCCAAATTATTATCTGATACTTAATTTATTCAAATCTTATCTATTAATGTATAATGCTAAGTAGAACAGTAATGGAATCAGAAATGCAAATAGAAATAATCCTGGTAAACAAAATGCCAATAGCCAAGTCATATGGTTAGATGTGTCATATCTATATGCTACATTAGCCTGAATCCATTAATATCCAGATATTGATCGAAATGATATTAATGAGATCAAACCTCCAACTAAGTTTGGTTGAATGTAGATGTATATATAGATAAATGTGGTGGTGATAACACTTAATCGATATTTAAGGACACCACATTTAACAGTAATAAAGTATACACCTAAGAATAGAAAAATATACAAGAATGGCATAAGTATTTACCATATCATTCTAGCATAATGAATTTCCAATTAAAATATATAAATTAAGAAGCAATCAAGTGAGTATGTCATTGTTTAGATTGGATTGGCAATTGCATTTAAGGCATTTGATAAACCAGTCTAAAAGTTTATTTTAAAAGTAGTTATAGATGTTAATATTTGTAGATGATTGGTTAGCATCTTTATTAGAATTGCAGATTATGACTATTTAGAATGTCTTATGATCCTTAATTTTGCCATTTAAAGTTGAATACCAATCTAATTAAGTAAAGCAACTGTACTTTTCACTGAAATGAAAATGGAAATTAAAGTCCTTTACTAATATTAAATAATTACCAAATGCTGACAATGAGAATAATGATTATATTTTTAGGACTATTCATACACGAACTGCAAGAATATTTAATACTTATTGAAAAATGTCCAGATCCTCTAATATCATATATATCGCATTCTTCACATAAAGCACCTATATGTCCAGTAGAACAAGAATTATCTCCTTATGTCCAACCTCCCTTGCAATTTCCAAGTAAATTAATACATTAGTTGATTGAGTCAGTATTAAAGTATGGTCTCCAATATCCTGCTCTTAAATTTAGTTAGGCTAGTTTGATTTCTTTAATTGTAACATCATCTTTAATTTAACATCTTTCAGCATTAATAACTAATGAATATTATCCTAACTCAGGATCACAGGGTGTACAGGTCTTGTTTGAAGCCTTTTTAATTTCACCCAATTAACATGGTAGTGACTTTACATTCAATCTCAAATAATAATTTTTATGATATGAAGTAATTTATTTAGATTATCCAATTTTAGGTATTAAAATTGAACTACAATTAAACTGAAGTTATAAAGTCATATTTAATTCATCATCTAAATAAATTATCAATTAATCCAAATTATAATCCTATTAATAAAATTATACCTTTTCTAAATTAGTAAAATCAGTTGCAAATTCCCTTTCTAATTCATCATCAAGTAATCTACTTTTAATAGAGCATTAAGAATTGTCTAAATTTTTGATTATAGATCCATACTAATCTAAAGCTACTAATCTTAAATGCAGATTATATGCTTTATATTCTATTAATTTCTAATCAAAATATTTGTAATCTGATATTGTTTGGCCATTAGGAAAATAGATAATATCAGAAATCATCTTCCTCATGAATTCATATTCTTTTATTTCTATTTATTCTATCAATAAATCATCTTTTTAGAGTATTGTTTTTTTAGGTAAATAGTTCTTTAGATCTACTGAAACAGACAATTAAGAAGGAATTTATGCAGCATCATTCCCATAATCCTTTGCTACATTATGAGAAACTAATGAACCTAACAGTGCCATATTTTAATTCATCTAATCAGCCATAAAAATTCCACCTCCAATTTAAGCCAAATTACTCTAGATTATTGATTATTCTAAATAGAAATCTTCTTCTCCTATCACCAAAATTGCACCACCTTTATTAATAGCTGTGTTATTTTTTAAAATTGAAGACATAATTAATGTTGGCACATCTTATATTCTTAAACATGTACCTTCATAACCATAATTTTAATCGCATATATAATTTAATAAATTTAGTTGATAATTCTTACTATTCACATAATGAATGATACTTTAAAGTCTACGAAGAGATTATGTATTTTTTATTACGTTAACACAACTTGATTTTCCACATTTATTTCTCTAAATGTTGAGTGATTTAATATCTAAATTACTTTGACTTTCGGAAAGAAGTATGTTTAGTAATCCGTTATCACAAATTTCACAATTTATATCTTTAAATACTAATTCTGAAAATGTGATATTTGATTTAAAAGGAATTATTTCAATAACACTCACAATTTGGTTTCGCTTTTGCATTTTCAATTTTTTAATAATACAGACTGTGATTAAATCCTAATCATAGAATTATAATAAATTCTTAGGAGATATTCTTACAAAGGACTCATTTAAACATGAAAAAGATTAATAGGAAATAGGATTTATCTATTAGATAACACACTCAGTTTTTTCTGGAAGCAACTCAAGAATAGAATTATTGCTTAGTTGCACATCACTCAAATATATTGATGAAATCCTATTCTGGTTATTTATTTATATCACAGTATTTAAAAATATTGAATCTATTATTATTATTTTGATTATTTATATCTAAACAAAATTAGCAATCTAAAGAAATGATTCATAATTTAGATTCATAATTATGATATTTGATAATTTAATTGTTTATGTATTGTCAACAACAATTAAGTATCTTTAATAACTTAGCTATTTTAATTCTTCCTAGTCTTCCAAATTGTTAAAATGATTCAAAAATCTCATCTAGCCAATATGAGTATTCTTTATTTAAAAATTTGACAGACTTATAGTGGTATTTGATTAAACTGCAATTTCACAATAAAGTACTGATCCTTGAAGTGCATATACATCTTACATCATTACGTCAGAAATCATTAGTGAAAACTTACTCTACCCATTAATTAAATAGATAAAACCACCTTTCGAACTACAATGAATGTTACTCAATCTTACAGTTTCAATTGTTATATTTGCTTCAACAATTCGAGTCGTATCAAATAAAATAGTACCACCATTTTCATTTTTTTCCAAGAATAAGGATTATATTTAAGAGAATTCTACATTCTTTATTAAGCAGGTAGCTTGATTCTCAAGAGAAATATATAGTGCTGAACCTGCGGAGTTGGATACACTTACATTTGTTATTTAGATATTCTGACCTGCCAATTTGGCATTTCCAGTTTATACTTTGATAGGAAAGATTTCAATAATGTTCTCTATATATACCTCTTAGTTGTCCTAAAATCCCCATAAGATATATGGTTATAAGATTTTATAGTCAAAAATGCAATTATATGAGAAAATTATGTTTGTCATAATTATTATCTTGGATTTTAGGTAAATCACATTTTATGTAGAATTAGTAACTAGATTTGCTTTGATTATTATATTTGAAAGACTCAAAGTACAATATGAGCAATCAAAGTTTAAAAGCAAAGCATTATTTATAAGATCATTTTATTAATAATAGTGCATTAAATTATTTTCCATAGATGAGTTAGAAATAGTTATTTGATATTCAGATTACGATTTTAATTATAGAATGCATGCTTACTTTAATTAATCTGTTATTAATATAAGATTATTCTTGAAGTTTAATTCTGAAACATAAATTTCTTTTGAAATTGTGATCATTTCAATAGAAGATTGTATATTTATGATTGGGTAATTAATAATTGAAACCTATTCAATTACTACTTATTCTAGTCTTATATATTAGATATCATATAAGTAAATAGATGTAAAATATTACTTAGATTCAATTTCTTTTTGTATACAATCAAAATATTGATGAAGTCCTTAAATAAAATGCTGTTTATCTTATTGAATTTTAACTTATGTTAATGTGAATAATATTCCTTTTTATATTACAATATCTTTAATTCCAAAACTTCTTGTGATCTTTAAATTAATAATCTATATGTATTATGCTTCTAAAAAGATTAAGGATTCATCCTACTTATCAAATAATGGTTATGTTGATTTAATATCTAATGAATTAAGGTAAAGAGTTAAATCATTCAAAAATACATAGTAATTTGGCCCTTAATTGTTTTTGATTTTCATAAATTTTGAACTTTTATCATTTATATTTAATGAAAAATTGAGTTTGTAAAAATATACATTTCTTGCTTAATAATTAGAATTGTTAAAAACTGATGATTCATTTTAAATATTATTTTCAGTGAAAATGAAGGATGTTATGTAAAAGAATGTTTTCAAACCAAATATTGTTGAATTAATTAACCTATTTTTATACATTTAAAATTCTTATACTTGAGTAGAATATAATCTCTCACCTCCAATTAAATTGGGAACATCAATTAACAAACTATTTTAAATTACAATATTTTGAATTACAAGTTATCCTGAAGTAGAATTTACAAGTTGAGACGCCTCAAATACTGAACTGAAAGTTGATAGTAAGAAATATAGAGAATCACTTGACTTAGTATTAAAGTAAAATACATTTGTTCTTGTGAAGTAACAATCTATCATCTTAATATTTGAAATTTGAATAGTTTAGAGATTGCTTATTTATTCGATTAGAATAAATGCAAAGATATCAGTTAAGTTTAGATTTGAGGTCTGAAATGTATCAATACTGACCTTAGATGAATTCCATATTAAAATTTATGATTGATCTTAAAAGAGATTACTCTCATATCGAATATCCATTAATTCTACTGTTTAATCAAATACGCTATTAAAGAATAACTGCTTAAGATTATGTACTGATAATGGTGATAAGATGACTCCTTCAATATGAACTTTCTTAAAATTTACAATAGATATTATCTTATCATATAAAAATACTGTATTTCCATTTCCATAAAGTTCCAATTAGACATTTCTTATTTAATGAAATAACATACATAGCAGAGAAAATGTTTTAACTGAATTTTTATTTAATGCTCTTATTATTGTTAATAATGCAAGTTTGTGGTTCAAAACTTACAATTCGAATGATAATTGATTTGATTACCTACTCATTTGCCATCCGATAAAATTCTGGCGTTTCAAACTAATGAATTATATAAACAACGTACTTCTTGAAAACTGGATGTTGAAAATAAATCATCTACTAATAAATTTGATTATCTGAAGCTTCTAACATCTTCTTCTCTCAAAAAAGTTGAAATTTATCTAATATATTACTCCTAAGAACAATGTAAGTATAAGTTAATCTACATTTCCTTCATACAATCCCAAAAAGGACAATCTACATACATTTTCAATTCCTTATCAAAATATCCTTTTTATCTTTATAAACACTAATTTGAATAATATTAAAACTCTTGATTATTAAAAATAGGATTAATTTATTTTATTTCATCCTCCTCTCTTTAACGACAAAACACACAATTTCCAGGACATAATATACATTAATTGTTATATAAACTTAAGCTTCTTTTGCCTTTAATTGATGGACATTAGACACAGATATTCTCATCATTAATTATTTTACATTTCAAACAAGTATCAGGACATACTTAAATACATTTGTCATTATGAATTTCATATCCTTAAATGCAAAATTGACAGACTATTTCATAATCATCCACATTTTAACTCAGTCCATAATCAATAAAGGAATGGGATTGAAAATCATCATCGATTACTTATCTGTAATAAGCACGAACTTAAGCCTTCCATTAATCTTTTGATATTTTATTCTATTAGTAACAAACTTAGCATTTTAAGGTTTAAGGACAAGGTATACATAAGCCAGTCAATTTTTCTGCATAATACCCATTATTGCATTCAAGACAAAGGTATGAAACGTTAAGATTGATTTATCCAATTATACAAATGTGGCAATTATAATTAAGACAATGACTCTCAGTAATAAATGATACAGGATCTCTGTATGAAATTATCTTTGGTCCGAACAAACAAACTTCTACAAATGAAGTGACAGCAGATAGATAACTATAATTACATTCAATAGATTATTATGGTTAGCACTCATTGGTGTCTTCATTATAAGTATATTGATTTGAACATTATCCACATATTACTTAAGTATAATCAAAATTTGGATAAAATTGATAATCTAATGAATTTATTTTTTTTTCATATCTAGACACTTCAAAAGCATAAAGACAATGTTTTATATGATTTTCAAAACAGTCTTCACCATTTAAAGAAATATAATATTGTTAATCATGTATGCATTTCAAACATTACATAATTACGAAGTTAGTATCCTTAATCTATTACTATTTGCAAGTCTTACAATTTTCACCACACTTTAAACAATCTCCACCTTAAATCTCATATCCATCCGGACATTAAAGACACTCTAAAATTCCATTACTTACTTGACATCTTGTACAGAAATTTGAACAGAGTACACAATTGTTTTCAAGTAAATAATACCCTACATCACATTATAAACAATTGTAGGATTGATATTCAGATTTAATACAATTTGGTATGGACTACAAACATTTGTAATCATATTAATAATGATCCTATTTACAGAGAATATAAAAAGTTTGAAATATATGGGTTGATGGTTCAATTTTGAAGCAATTAGGAAAATCATTTTAATTGTTACAATAATTTTCAGCTCCTTCAATCAACACTAAATTAGAAGTGTAATCAATTAAATACACATCATAATTTATAGATGATCTCTCTTATAATCTATAAGCTGGCTGTCCTGAATCACTATCAACTTTAAAGTCCATTTTACAAACAGGCTTTAAAAACCATGTATTTGGATTCATTAAACAATCAGCACATAAAATATCTATCTAATTCTCTTAAGGACTATATATAAATTATATTTGAAAAATCATACCATTTAATACATTAAAGGATAGTTGGCAAGAAAAACTACCCAGGTTCACAATTATTAATATTCTAATATATGGTAACATCTAAGAATGATATCAAAGGATATATCTCAGAAAATGATTTGCACTCTCCTAATTATTCAATGTAACCTTATTGACACAAACATGTTTTCAAATCTTCTGAGAACATTCTATTTTATTGAGTATAACATTTTAAACAATTGGATGATAATGGACCATCGCAAGTGTTGCATGTATAATGACAACCTACTTATGGTATAATATTATAATACTTAAATTAATTTGAGTATTTTATTAATAATTAAATCTAAACTTGATATTTGCCAATTACCCTCGCAACTTTTTTAACACTGTACGATCACTTCCTATAATAGCATAATATTTTGTGTTTGTAAATAAACCTTAAGCATTTTAATCAGGAAACCTCTCATTTATTATATTATTGGAAGAAACAAACATAAAAGTCACAGAAGGCCCATTATTTTATTAGTAATCAAATTCTACCATATGCCATTACTGTAATTACTGGTGATAATATGATCCATCATCTCTAAATGTGAGTCTCTCTGATTAGTTTTAATTTACCGACCCTTATATTGGAGTAGAATACATATGTGATATTACATCATAACCACATTTTTTAGGTTATGAAAGGTCTAAATCAACTGTGATTTTAGCCAATTCATCCCCTAATCTTAGTTCATTCCCATAATTCTTGAAAATAGTAAGTCTAAGTAACAAATAGGTTGTAGTGTAACTAGCTTCTGAAAAATCATATTTAACCCAACCAGAAAAATAAAATTTCTTACCAACCTAATCTATTTCCTTAATGATTTAAGTGTTTCCTTCAAATATTAACATATCATCTATCAAATTTATTGTTTATTCTCCCTATATAATTGCAGGCACTAAACAGTTTTACTAAACCCATTCGAAATTTTAATTTGATTGATCATTGTATGTTATAAGAGTTGATAACCTTCCCCTAAAAATGCCAAGCTAATATTATTAATGGACCTATAATCAAAAATAATTAATTTACAATTCCAGTACCTCCAATTATGAAAGTAACTTTATTTTATTATGGCATTTAAACCTATATGTCGTAATAATCAGCTGATTCTGAAGTTTAAAATAGGATCTGTTATTCCTTGATAGTTATCATGCTTAAAATCCATGTTCCTTCATAATTATTTGAAGCAAAAGTATATTCGTATATATTTTCCAATACTCCATTTATTATGTGAAGTCTATGAACAACTACTTTTTAATCTCCTAAAGTAAAATCAACTTACATGAACATTATCAAAGATTGATCATCTTCCGATTTCATCAAAAACAGAAGTTATTAATTTCTATTATCTTAAAACAGCCTTTATTCTACTTGAGGATATGAGTCCACATCCCAAGATGGAATGCAGAAACTCCAAAAAGCAAAGGATTATGACGAACTTAATATTTCAACAGATGTAATTTCTAGTTGATATTTATTACTTAGTAGGCTCTACTCGTAATCTGTAAATGGACAACCTTAAACAATAAACGGTATTGCTGCTATCATAAATTTTAGAATAATTCCAAAATAATCATTCCAATCTATCCAAATAGACATTTTACTTTTTTAAATAAAAAATGTAATTTTATGAATCATCTTAAAGAATTGTGAATTGATTTATGAGAAATAAATGTTTCAATGTAAAGAAATCAAATTTGAAATTAGCTTTATTAATTCATAATCAAACTTTAAAAGAAACTAATTTTGTTAAATATTCTCAAACCTATACATAACCCTTAACAAAAAACACAGTTTTTAATATAAAATTAATTAAATTATGCAATAGAACTTAAATCCGATAAATTGGGTTTAATCCATTTGAAACGTGATATATTTTGAAATTCACACGAATAAATGTATTATGATCATTTAAATCTAACTTTAGTTATTGTTTTTTTTTCTGAAACAACATATTATATCAGTTGTATCAATTTCAATAGATTGAATAGTTTTAATTTGATTTAATAACTTTTTATCTGATGTATTTAAATATTATAATTATGAAAATTATAAGTCTATTAATCGGGATATATTCAAAAAAAATTAGATGTTATATTAATAATGTAAAATATTTGTCAAACTTTTAGAAAACACAAAGTTAATTGCAGAAAATTTTTATCTGTTTATTTAAATGGGCGTTTCTTCGATACTAAATATATTTATCTAATCTTACTTAACTTTATGTAAATATTGTATTGATTGTGGATGGTTGAGAAAAATTTCATAAAATTAAAAATGTTGTTTTAAATATTATACTTTTCAAGATATTTAATACAATGCTTTATCAAATAAATAAGTATAATATTCCTAATTGTTATTTATTTGCTCAAAAATACATTCATTAGAAACTATAAATAATTCTCTTGTTCCTGAAGTTTTAGTTAGTTATGAGAAAATTAATGAAAGTTCTTAACCAAAATAATATCCTAAATTTTTCAATTAAACCTCTAAGGATAATTTATTCTTAGCATTTCAATTGGAAATAGATATAGAGGAAACAAGAATATTATCTCAACATATTATTATTATAAGTACAACTAGTGCTAGGTAACATACATCTACTTAAAGATCATAAATGAATGTTCCTGAAATTAAAAATTAAGTGATAATTATGCTTAAGTAAAGGTAGAGTATCTATCAAGAAACCAGTATTTGCTTAAAGAACTAATCCAGTTAATTTGCTCATATAATTAATTGGGAACATTAAGATTTTGAACAATACTAAATAACTGAACCTATTGAAAGTAATTTTAACAATTAAATCTGAAAGAAATCATATTATATCAGATTACAAATTAAAGATTAGTTTAATTATAATAATAATTTGAAATTATTACAAACGAAGAATGTTTTGTTTTAAAATAAGAGAAACAATCTAAATAAAGTGATAACATAAAGATTAGCATTCAATATCTAACAAAATGAAAATTAAAGTATCTGAAACACTTAAAAATTAACAGAAATTAGTATAATATTCTTAATCTAAAAAAGAGTTATACAATCATTATATTGAAAATACAATTAATTTCTATTTAATTTTCAATTTAATTTAATTTTCTAAATTGCATTCTTGGTTATTTTTTCAAGATATAAAAACTCATTATAATTCTATTTTGTTTTTTTATGTTCTTAATCAAATTCTATTTCATTTTATTTTAAAAAATCATTTATGTAAAATTTTGATACTATTTTAAAACTGATTCTAGAGCATGAAGGTGGAAAATGTAACAAACCAACTGATGCAGGAGGCAAAACAAATCGAGGTGTAACTCAAAAGACTTATGATAAACAACGTACTGAAATTATGGGACAGAAAGGAGTAAAACCAGAAGATATCCCTAAATAAAAAGATGTTTATGATCTAACAGACAAGGAAATCTATGATTTTTACAAATTTTAATTCCATAGATATTGTGCTGATAAGATTTAAAATCCAGATACTTGTTATGTGTTCTTTGATGCTGTAATTAATATAGGCTCAGGTAATGCAAATAAAAGCCTATAGAATGCATGTAAGTTAATAGAAGATGGAATTTTCGGAGACTAAACATATGAAAATGCTAATTCCCTTAATTAAAGAGAATTATAACAAAAAATGCTCAATTATAGGGAGGAACACTATAAAAAATAAGGTTCATATAAATATAACAAGGATGGATGGAATAATAGATTAAAGAAAATTCAACAATAAGTAGAATAGGGAATTATGAAAAAATTGTAATAGAATAATAATAATTAAGTGCAATAATAATAAAATATCGTAGTTTAACCAATTTAATAATAAAAAGTAGTTGATTAACAACCTTAATAATAAAATATAGTAAATTAGACACCTTAGTATTATAAAGCAGTAAATTAACTTGAATAAAATAACATCAAATAAGATTCCTTAGATGAAAAAAAATACATGAAGAGAACAAAATGAATAATTGAAAAGAACAAATGAATAATTGAAAAGATTATTATCAAATAATTTATAATATTATTTAATAAGTATATCAGCAATAGGTTTGGCATAAAGATCCCTAGAATGTAAACAAGGAATGAGCAAATTTTGGATCAATTTCTAAATAAATATTGGTCACAAATAATAATTACTTTCACTATAGAAAGATTTAAATTTTATGTCATTCTCAATTACTTGGGACATTTTTATTAAATCGTTATTCACTAAGCCAATATGTTAAATATGATTTTATATGTAATGTCAAGAAACTGTTTGATTAATTTTTTTCAATAGATTTAAGTCTTACCTGCAGAACACATCAAATAAACTAGATAAAATAATATATAACTTAATATGGCATGTCCTATTCAAAAACCAGTTTTATAGGCTTTATTGACTTTCCATCTGTAAAAAAACATTAGATATCCTTTACATAGAATATTCATATATGATTAATTCTCTATTTGATAAATATCGTAAATATTTATTTGGCAATTATCATTTTAAATTAATTGATTTTTCTTAATGATGTTCCGTTTTTATAAAAATCTGTTCGTTAGCAGACATGTTTCATGTTCCACTTAAACTTAATAACCCGGTAGGTATAAAATCACTAACTGATGCATGAACATAATCTAAGTTCGAATATCCGCCCGATTTATAGGAAATTTTTAAATAATAACAATATTATCTATTGTTTATGCCTATTCATAATAAATTAAAATGATCGCATATTTTAACCATTAGTTCAACCATGGTGTTACAGATTTACAATGTACCCAAATTTAAACCATTCCTTTTATCTCCCTAAAAGTATAAGTTTTAATTTTGATTTGTCCTTCATCTACTTTTTGTAAATACTCTCCTTTTTGATTAGAATCCATGTTTTGGATATTAGTGTAAGTATAAGTTGATACAATTTTAGGATCTAATTGATCAGAATTGACACATAATCCAGTCTTACCATTAAATGCCCATCCATGGAATGGACATTCAATACATGAGTTGAATTTGACTTATCCACCAATTCCAAGATTAGCTCCCATATGTGGACAATATGCAGCCACAGCATAAACAACTTTATCTGTTCTTCTAAAATAGGCTATATGTCGACCAGCAAATTTGAATCTTCTACTTATCCACTAAATATCAGATAATTTATTACCCAATCTTCAATTCTGTACTTCTACAATATCTATAATATCCATTTGGATATGAAGGAGGAGATGTTCCAATTGTTTATTTATGACTAAACTATTTTAAGTTTTTTCTACTCTATTACAAAGAACCTATACTTTATAATAGAAATAATATAATGCTTGCTACTTCATGAATTGGTTTAACACCATCATGTATAATCATATATATATTTTAAATTTAGAACTGAATTATTTTGTTTTGTAATCATATTATACATAAAAAATTGGTATAAAGGTTAAAAACATGTTTCATTGAATGTTAATTAATTAAAAAAACGCAACGTGTTAAATAATGAGCAAAAAGTTTTTAAATACCAAAACATTAGTGGAAGCTGGTACAAAAATGTTGTAGTTGGTTTCCAATAAATTTGAAGAGATTGCTTAACTAAAATACCCAGTATTTCCCAAGGTTTAACCAGGATTCTTGAGATAATAATTCTCAGAGAAACCTCCTTTGGAAGCAGAATCATTGGATAATATATTAAAAGAAACAGAAACTAAAGTATAATAAAATTGATAATTTAGATTTTTCCAGGTCTGACTTTATGGAGTCATCCAAATTTTTATGCATTTTATCCATCAAATATAACACATGCATCAATAATAGCAGAAATATTTGCTTCAGCCTTTGGAACACCTGGATTCTAATGGTTAGCATCTCCAGCATAAACAGAATTGGAAAATATAGTGGTTGATTGGTTAGTTTATGGGTTAGATTTACCATAGTAATTTTTAATGAAAAATTAAGGAGGTGGAACAATTGCAGGCACAGTTTCAGATGCTATATTTATTTCTGTACATGTTGCTAAAAGAAGAAAGATGAAATAATTGAATATTAATGCAGATTCTGCTTAGATTTGTAAATTTGTAGGTTATTATATTGAAAGTGCTCATACTTGTGCTACAAAAGCTTTACTTTTAAAAGATATTTATCATTAAAAGAAACTGCCGATTATATTTGATGAAGTATTATAAAATTATGTTGTTGATTTATAGAAAACAATAGAGATAATTGAATAAGATATCAAAGATGGTTTGATTCCATTTTGGTTAAGTGGTTCATTTGGTACAACAGGAACTTGTGCTTTTGATCCTCTAGATAAATTAGGCGAAATTTGTTAGAAATATTAAATTTGGTTTAATGTGGATGCAGCCTATGCTGGATCATCTTGGCTTATAAAGGAATATAGAGAGAAAGCAAAAGGATTAGAATTTGCAGATTCTATAGAAATCAACTTTGCAAAATTGATGATGTGTGGATTGAATGGAAGCTTATTTTATATTAATGATAAAAGATAATTAGCTGAATCTATGGGAAGCTCAATTGACTTTGAGATGTTTAAGAATAAGTTCACATCAAATTATGATGTGTGGGATTACAAAGATTGGTAGGTAGCTTTAGGAAAGAGATTTAATTCAATGAAAATGTTTTGGATGATAAAGAGTTTAGGGTTGAATGGTATGAGAGAATAGATCTTAGAGAAAATAGAAGTGGCTAATCATTTTGAACAATTAGTAAGATCTTCTAATAGATTCAAAATATTTACTAAACCATAATTGGGATTAGTCACATTTGTATTAGCTCATGAAGATTTGAATATATAAAATAATTTGAATAGAAAACTATAAGATTTAATAAATGAAAATACTCATTATGGATTCATAAGTGGATCAGAAATTAAGGGTATCTTTTATTTAAGAGTGTCTATTGGAAATCATACAACTACAAAACAGAATGTAGAAGAATTTTGGAATCATATATTATAATTAAGTGAAAAATTATGATAATTAAATATAAATTAAAATAATTTTCTTTTATAAAAAAAACAATGGCATTTTATTATGAATCAGAAGATCTGAATTTGAGAAAGAAATATAATAACCTACAATATGATGAATTAGAAGAGCAAGATAAATAGAGCGTTGCATATGGTATTTCTGAATAATAGATGACAACCAAGTAGCATGAGGAATAATTATAAATGGATTTTGAAATAATAATAAAGGATATTAAAAATATGTGTGTTTACTTTACATAAAAATTCATTGTGTAAAATGAAAACAATACCTAATTGCAAAAATTCCCGTTTATAAAGGTAAAGAATAGAGTGTGTCATATTTTTGAAAAATACCAAGAACAAAATACATTATTAGATTAAATTTTAGAATAGATTTGTGTGAGTTTGATGGATATTGTAAAGGTGTATGTGTTAAAATATGTAAGTAATATTGGTCAAAGTATTTGTGAGGAGTTTCATAACATTTGTGATACAATTTATATTTTAACAAAAGTAAGAGGAATAAGAACAATCAGTAGATATTGTCCACATGAAGTGTGCAATTTGGAACCAGTTGTTATGTATTTATAACATTGTTCAACAGATCTTAATTAGAATTGGGAAACTAAATATGTTATTCTAATGTGGTTAAGTATAATAGTATTAGTTCCATTTGATTTAAATTCAATTGATTCTTAAATCTTTAATGCTATCTAAGACATTTTTGCATCAAGTAATACAATCATAACCTCATTGTTAAATTTGGGTGTCAATTATTTAAAATCCTCTACAAAATTAAGAAATATGGGAGCATTATATTTATCTAAATTATTTAGTAGAACAGATATATTGAAATGTAATTTATTAGAATAATTTTTGAATTGGAGTGTGAAATAAATTCATGAATTGCAAGATAATATTCTTAATACTTTTTATATAACAGGAATTCTGGAAACTTTAGTAGAAATCCTTAAAGTTGTATAAAGAGATGTATTAAAAGATAATTTGTATATCTTATTACCTTTACTCAATTTGAAATAATAAGGTACCTTAATTAATCTATTTTTAACAAAATTAACTTAGAGAATTGGATTAGTATACTTGAGACCAAGAGTAGTTAGTTGGACATATAAAAAAGGTACAACAAATCTCTAATAAACATTAAAAATTATTGATTATTCAAGAATTGTCACTAATTCACAAATATCTAGAACAAATTAATAATTACAATAATAATAACAATCAAATATCTAACTAGAAGATGTGGATTATTTCATTGATGTTGATTAAGAAGGATTAGAAACTGTCATAGATACTTTATTATAATAAATAATAAATAAAGATACTGTTGTCAGATGGTCAGCTGCAAAGGGTATAGGGAGAATCTGCGCTAGATTAAATTTAGATTAAGCAGACGATATTTTCGATTCTTTAATCAATACATGTTTTACTCCAATCAATGGAGATACTGCATGGCATGGTGGTTGTTTAGCATTAGGAGAATTATGTAGAAGAGGGTTAATTCTTGAAAATAAATTAGAATCAATCATTCCCATTATTTGTAAAGCTTTGATTTTTGAGTAGAATCAAGGAGGTTATAGTATTGGTGTAAATGTCAGAGATTCAGCTTGTTTCATAGCTTGGTCAGCCGCAAGAGCTTATGATCCTGAAATATTAAAAAACCATGTTCTTGCTTTAGCATAACATTTAGTTATCGTTATGATTTTTGATAGAGAAGTAAATGTCAGAAGAGCAGCATCAAGTACTTTCTAAGAATTGGTAGGTAGATGTCCCAATATTATACCACATGGTATAAGCATTCTAACAGAAGCTGATTATTTCTCATTGGCCATGATTCATAATGCTTATTTAAGAATTGCACCATTTGTAGCATCATATCCAGAATATTATAAATAAATGGTTGATCATTTAGCTTTTGTTAAAATAGCAAGTCAGGATAAAGAAGTTAGAAAATTGGCTGCTAAGAGTTTAGGAAGATTACTTGCTTTGGATCCAACCTACTTTAAAGATAATTTAATTTATGAAAGTATTTTGAAGATGGTAGGATTGTAATCGCTGAATTAAAAACATGGCGCTTTATTTGCTTTAGGAGATTTACTTATTGCATAATCAGGACATATCACTAAGAATTCAGAGGAAAAAGAATTGAAAGATTCAGTTTTTCTTAGAACTTTAACTAAGAATGACAGATAATTAGCAAAGGCTGGAGAACATATAACTATTTTCAAATCTTAATATGAGCAATTACTTCAAGTTGACAATATGAATTTACTTTCATTAGAAATCATCGATGAGATTATGCAGATACCTAAGTAATTAGAAGACTCTTTAAAAGGAAAGAGTGGAGAATAAATTAGAATTGCTGCCTACAGACTAATTGAATGCATCTCTATTTCTAAGTTACCATTATAAATAGAATAACATGCATACTATTTGAAATTTATAGAAGATGGATTAAAGAATCCTTTGGAAGAAATACAGATGTCAGCAGCTAAAGCTTTAAGATTATTAAGTAATTAATATCAAACCTAAAATCAATTCTTGATAGATGGTAAAGATTTCCTAAAAAGAGTTATAAAACAATTGAATTAAAAGTCCACAACTGTTTAAGTACTTATACAAGGTGGTTATGCATAAAGTGTTGGATCCTTTTCACCATAAGTATTACATAATGAAGATCTAAGTATATTATATACAATAGGATTGTCAAAGAAAAGAGCCAAATTAACAAGTTGGAGTATGGATCCTGACACTAGAAAATTTGCAATAAAGTCTCTTGGATAAGGGATTATTAATTAATTAAACAATAATTTAAATTGTGATGCTCAACTCTTACCTGTTATTGATTGCATATTATATGCAATGTTAGATTACACAGTGAATAAAAAAGGAGATGTTGGATTATTCATAAGAGAAAATTCAATAATTGCCATTTAATAAATTTTAGTCAGTTATATAGGTTATATTGAAAGAAATAATATATAGAATATTATCATAAATGAATAGTATATCATCAAAATTATTGGATAGTTATTATAGTAATTATGTGAAAAGATTGATAGAGTCAGATTATTAGCTGGAAGTGTTTTGTAAGATTTATTTAAATCAGTACTTCCTAAATTGAATAAATTTGAGAATTACGAATAAATATCTGAAATATTCTCAACAGCTAACTTATAATAGACTATAGTTAAAGATCAAGAAAGAGTGGATCAAACTTTTTAAAGTGAAATCATTGAGGCTGAAATCAAAAACCTAAAAGATGTTCTTCAAAATATTGGTAAAACCGATCTAATTTATCATTGGAATCTACCACATTGTTGCTATAGATTAATTGTTCCCATTCTTGCATATCCAACATTTTGTAGATATATCTTAACCGGATTGTGCATAAGCGTAGGAGGAATTAGTGAATCAATCTAGAAATTTAGTGAAGAAGCATTAGTTTAATATATACATCTAAATCAAAATCTTGATCTTATCATGACTAATTTGATAGAAATTCTTAAATTATATGCGTTAGATGAAAGAGTTGTCATACCATTATTTAAAACTTCTTCACTTGTTTTACAAAAGGAAGAGATACAATCATTACCTATGATTAAATAAAATACGGAAATATTATTCTAATTAATTTACAAAGAAACTCATAAAACTTAATCAATTAATAAGTTATCTGCAAGTGTTCAACTAATTATTGATATTTTATCAATTAATGCAGAATTATTTCATCAAATCATTTAGCACATCTTTGATATATTAACTAGCGAGTATTTTATTAGATTTATATTTGTAGTTTTCCTAAAGTAAGAAAACAATTAGCTGAAGCGTTTTACTTGTATTTGTTATCACATGATAATGAAGAATTGATATCTATGGACAATAATTGTTTGTTATAGGATTACCTATTAGAAACCGATTGGCTATCTGTATTTATTTTATTTTATCATTTTCTAGGAAGAACTAGATAAAAATATTGAGGTGTGTAAAAACTAATTGAAACAATTATTAAATTTATGAGTAAAAAATATAAATAATATAAATAATATAGTATAATTTAATGAATAAAAATAAAAAATAAATTCAACTAATTACAACAACCATTAATTTAAAGAACATCAATTTCTAAATCTAATTAGATTATATTTAATTACAATTTAAAAAAAGTATATCATTACACATAACTAATAAATAAAGAATAGTAAACATAATGAAAATAATAAATATATGTAATTGAGAAACAGGTAACGATTCTATATTAGTAATATAATAAAAACTACAAAAATTGAAATTAGTTTAAGCAAATTGACCAATCGTTGTAGAATCATTATTATAACCTATATTTAACATACTTTTTCTTAAAAATACATTATAAAAATGTGAACAACTCAGATGAATAAATAAACACAAGGTTATTTATTATAAGGCATTAAATGCTCAATTGATTTAACCTTAAATAAATGTGTTTTAGATAATAATTAAGATGGAAAAACTAAAGATATACTATAAAAATAGAAAAAAGGGAGAAAACCTGGGTCTAAATCACAATCACAAAAGACTTAGGAAGAATAAGATAAGTTAAAAGATAAAAATACACAAAAAAATAAAAGGTAGTCCTGAAATTAAAACCAATAATAATCCTTAATAAGTATCTATTTCTTAGTAAAATCAAAATACTCAAAACTTAAACCAGGAAGAAAACCAACAAAATAGATAGCAGTCAAAGTATATCTATGATTAAATAACAAATAAAGAATGATAATGTTTAGATTAAGAAAATTAAAAAAAAAACTGAATAAAAAGAAATGAGAATTATTCTCTTACTACATATTACAAAGTAAATCATTCAAATTTAATTGCCTTGTAATCTTATTCATTTTCTATCCCTATCCATCCATATTATGATTAAATTTCTTAGATCCCTTTTTATAATTAGATATTTTAAATCAATCCCAAAGGATCAATATTTTCTCTAGTAATAGGATCCACATAACCATTTTATTTAAATTATTATTGGATACTAATTTTATCGTATGTTAAGCCTGAATTGAGAAGTATGGGTTCATCCATTATTTCATATGTAATAGGACATAAAAAGTATTCTGGCAATATTATTTCTATTTTTTTATGGATATTCTATTCAATAAGATGCCAATCTAATTGATGATGTTATCTATGTGAAATATCCTTTAAAGTTTATTTTAGTGATAAGATATCTATTTAGGAATGATTATAAAAGCGTACTTCTTTTATCTATTTCTTATCTTATCAAATATATCATTTTTTTTCCTTTAGCCAAATTTTAATTAATCAAAACCTTTAATTTGTTTTTTTATTCATTGTTATTTAATTTAACCTATTCAGATGCTATAAATATAAAGATTTATTTACCACTTTCTAGTTCTTTGATTCCCAATTCTGCTTACTTTATGAGAGCTTCATTAATGTCAGGAAACATTTGTACTTCAATCAAAATCACAGTTCCATAAAGAAAATGTGCTCTTGAATTCAACTAATCTATTTTAAGAGCTTATTGAGCATCTTGTTTGGCTTCCTGAAATCTATTGAGAAGTTTATTAGCCACTGAGCGATTTGAGAAGTAGATAGAATCATGATCATAGAGATTCTAGTTTAGATTGTATAAGTTACAATAGCTTATGTGTAGGATTCAATAGCTTTTTTATATTGTTTCATTTGTATATAATGATTACCCTCACTCTTGAATTCTAAGGATTTGACAATATTAGGAGCAAATCGACGATTACTCCTATGTGGTAATTCATTACCCTTTGAAGCTGCCTTTAATATTTTTCTTTATGCAGAATGAGAGGTGATAAGACAATTTTTATGTTGAAATGGGTATTCAGTGAGGACCTCTGTGATTTCAGGATGGTTAGAAGTTGTGTTTCCCATGATTAAATATATAATGTAAATTTCATCAATCAAATTATATTGATTTTGCTTCATTTTATATGATAATAATTCATTTAAGTTAGTATTCAGAAATGCTTAAAAATGCATCTTCAATAAAATGGTCCTCACATCTTTATAAGGCTTTGATTAATCTATAAGATTTATAATGAAATTAAACCTTATCGTTGCCATGCATCTTATTTTCTCTTGTAAATCATCTATCATTCTTTCTTATTCATTTATTATTATCTATTGTTCTTTTATTTAACTTACTTCTAATGTACTAGAAATCTAAGTAGGTTGTTAATAATTAATAATTTCATTGATCTAATTCAAAACTCCTTATTCATTAACCTAAATACCTTATAAGAATAATTACTTATGATATTTAATAGCAAATAACCTATTGTTTCATTTTCAAATTCTTTTCTAGAATTGCAAATAATTTCTGTGCTCCTTTCTTCTATGGAGTAGATAAATTTAGTTATTTCTAATCATCCAATTCAATCATAAATTCAATAAATCTCTACTTGAGATAAACTTTAAGGATTCTTGAAATAGTATTAAGTGCCATCTTTTGGCCATTCTTCGATATGATTGAATCGAAATCTGATTTAAAGAAACCTCCCTTGATAGGGGTCTATTGTAGGAAACTAGAATGTGAAGGTTAAAATGAAGTATCATCTGGTATACCTTTACCATAATGTTCTAAATGAGTAAATACTCTTTATTTGATTCTATCAAAGGCTTTACATAAATTATTGAATAGCTTCTTGCATTTGATAATTTATTAAGTAGATAACCCAGCTGCTTTCTAATTCAAACTATTATCTCTCATTCTCCAATAAGCTACTTATTTACTAATTCTTGAATTCTTAGCTATAATATCTGCAACTTTCTTAAACCATATATTCTTGGAAGGCTATCCTTTCCAAATATCCATAACATATTTTTTTATGGCTTTCTCAGCAAATCTATTTAATGATATCATTCTCTAGATTGCCTAACAAATCTATATCATATTTCTTTTGACTGCTCTTATTTTCCATTAAGTGAAATAAACTCTTAATCTCACATATGCATGATTTTGGAACAATAATATGGCTTCCTTTTTTAACCTTTCTTCCTTTTAAGTCTTACTTTCTTATTTATTTACATGTATTCTAATAATATCTCTCCATTCAATGAAAGCTACATTCAACTAATTCATTTTGTGTTAATAAAACAATTATATGGCTAACTTTCTATTTTCTTATACATTTTGTTTGTCTTATTAATTCATTTAACTTATTGCATCACGCCATCTCTAAACTGCTTATTATTATTATGACTTAGTGGTTCTTACCAATAATAATACAACCCTTCTCTTTTTATTTAATGCCTAAAAATAGAGATCTTATAAACTATCAAATGATACTAAAAGTTGTCTTCTAAATAAACCAAACATTTTCTTTTCAAATATATACCCTTATTTAGTTTTTTAAGGTTCAGGTAATCTTCTCCACAATTAAAATGAATTATGTAATTAACCAATTGATGAATTTGATATTCCCAATAAAAACTTATTAATTGCTTTTTGACTCTTATTTGATTTACTAAACTTTCTTAAGATCAATCTTAAATTGTAATTCTTTTTATTTTGAATATAGTCTTTAAGGATTTCAATAATGGAAAACTTTTATTTCTATCTATTTTGACTAGCCAATAAGTCTAATTTGGCTTGAGTTAATTTCCATTTCTAATAAGAATCTTTGAACATATCTTCCCATTCTTTTAATAGTCTAACTAGTTCTTCGTATTTTTTCTATTATTTAATCTAATCCTCATAGAAGAAATACATATGATTTTATTGAATCTTGTTTATTGAACCAAAAAAATTAAAAACTTTACTAGCTCTTTCTTCTGATCTTTACAATTCACTTACTTTATTCCATTATAAGAATGCCTTCTTTTCAACACTCATACAATTATACATCAATTTATTGATTGCATATTTCTATTTTGCTTATCCATCTTAGTATATATTTTATAAATATTTAAAACTACTCTTTCTTAAAATTTACATTTTAAATGAATTCAATTTTTATTCAAATATTGATGCTTATTTTAAATTAGATTAGTCAGGTAATTATTTCCATTTCAAAAATGACGTTTCGACTTAACCTGCAAATGTATGTAAAAACTTTAATTAAATTTTTTTTATTAAATTTTTTCTATATCTACAATCATTAAATTTTCTCAATATATCTCTTAATTACCCAATTTAATTATGTTTCAAATTTCTTTAAAGAGCAAATAATAAAAATTTTTTTTTCTCTTCATCAATCAATGAAGCAATCCTATCAGATTTAGCTTAATTATTCCATTTAATAAAAGCCCATCTTAATACATTATTATATTAAGATAACATTTTTTCAAAAACTTTCTCTTAAAGTTTATTAGTCTTAAAAATGACCGAGACATTACCAGATAATGTTAATGCAATAGTTTAGAAAAAGTTTGTTGTTGACTTACAAGTTTCAATTGATTTCATTAATCTGTTTGTATTTCTCCATTATAAAAATAATCTCTTATTTAATCCCATACCTAAGATTATTAATTTTCTAATGCAATGCATCTTCTTATTCATAGCTTCTTAATATTCCTCTTTTAATGGATCATATGATAATTTGATTCTACCTCTAAAAAGAGATTCCAATATTTTCTCTAATCTTCTTCCTTTTTTAATATCCTCATAATTTTATAATTCGGGAAGATTTTTCCATTTCTAAAATGCCACAATTGCTCCTCCAAATTTAGTAGCAAATAATCTCGAAAAAAACTTCTATTAAACTGCACTAAGAATTGAATTTCTTTTAAATTTAGACAATGTCAATCTCAATTTAGATTTTAAATTATTTTTATAATAAAATCCTATCTAACGAATTAAAAATTCTCTTTTCTCACCTTCAATTGCTTAAATCTTTTCAAATTTTAAATAATTAATCCATCTTATAAAGAAATATCTTATGTTATCATAATTACCTTCAATTATTTTCAATATTGCTTTCTCTTTTAATCTTGACTCTTAATTTGGTTGCATTATTTATAAATTACATTAAATTTGATCGCCAACAAACTTAAATAGTAATATAACACTTTTGCATCTCTAAACTTCTGAAATCAAAGATACATTCTTATTCCATTTATTAAGAACTTTTTATTATTCAGATTCTTGAGTTTTTACTAGAAGCAATACTGTTCTTTTTTTTATTGCAAGTGCATCATCATATATTTCTTGGAATGGATTCCAAGTCTTTTTCTTTATTTGACAAATTAAAAAATGATTAAAAGATTATTCAAATTTAGTAGCCTTAGCTAATTAAGAATAATCAAGTTCAGGTATTTGCTTCCATTTATTAAATGATATCCAAACCTAAGAGATTGTATTTCTATGTATAATTGCTAATGCTTTCTTTCTTAAATTTTGAGATTCTGCATTTTAATGAAATCTCTTTAAAATTTCAATTAATGCATAATGTTTTACTTTGTAACCAGAATTAATCCAATTAACTAATCTTTATTTAATTATTTCATCATTCAATGTTACATTCAATTATGAAAACTAATCAAACATTTTCATTTCCCATGATCTTCTATGCCAAGATAAAAATGCTGTTTTTAAATCACTCTAACCAACAGAAATAATTTTGTTTATACAATACTTCTTTTTAGCTTATCCATTTAATAGATAATCTTCCAATATATTCCATGAATTTACTTTTACAAATCTATAAGCAACTCTTCCAAGAGATATCATAAATTTACTTACTCTTGCTGTTTTTCCATTCACTTTATCTTCAGGTAAATATTTCCATTTTTAAAAGCTAGAACTCACTTATCCTATTACTGTTTACATTAATCTAAGATTTATTTTCTTTATTTATTATGCTAACTATAGATTTTAATGAAATAAATTTAAAGTTCTTCTTAATCTTTACTTTTTATCATTTTCTAAGAATTTCTTTAAATTTAAAATGAGAAATTTCATCTTTTCATCTCCCAATCTTTCCAAAATTTATTCTTATTTATTATGACTCTTCCATTTAAAAAAAGCAATAGCTAAATTGCTATGTTAAGATGCTAATATTTTTTAGATACATTTCTCCTTTATATCTATATCCTTTTTGTTTTAGATGAATGTAAGCAGATTTGATTGTATTATCATAGCTAACGAATAGAATAGATTATTTGTTTTTTAACATGCTACAACTGATTTATAGACTTTAGTTACATTTTGCCATTATTTTATATATCTCTAAGGAGCACTCATAGAAACTGAAAATAATTATCTTATACAAAATCTTTTCTTCTACAAGGCTTCATAATAAAGATATTTCAAAGGATCATATGCTTACTTTCGTTTATTTGTTATAAACAGTTACAGTTTCATTTAAAATTTTGAAGCCTTTTAGATATTATTTATATCATCAGGGTTAGGTAAAGTTTTCCATTTTCTAAATGAATCAATCAATTATCCATTTACTGTAAGGAGAATTTTGCCAAAATACTTATTTTAGATTTCTTAGATTGTTCTATTGATTTAAAATTTTCTTAAGATTTATTTGAGTAATCCTTTTTCAGTTTTATTGGCTGTATCTTTTAATCTTGATATTAAGTCTTATTTGTTTATATTATTAAGTTTTTCTTCCATTTTCTTTTGAATACAGTAATTTTCAATTTATCTCAAAGTATCTAATTTTTATCTTTGTTGCAATTTCAAAATGAATTTATCTAAGAAGGAACAAATTTACATCTTTTTACTAAGATTAAATAATTTAAAAGTTTCTTATTTGATTAATTAGTGAGTTACATTTGCACTTTATTAAAATGATTTAATTTTCTTTAGATTAGTTTCAGTTAATTTTGCATAGGTATTATAATTTGCCCATTTATAAAATGCTGTATAAGATTAATTGAATGTAACTTCAATCAATTCTCTAATAACTTTAGTTTTTTTATTTTTTGCTTCATCATGAATATCTTTGAAGGCATTCCAAACTAATCTTTTATTTTAATCTACTTTATTGCTTAATTTATTAATTAATAATAATTATTATTTTTTAATATCGTTCTCTCTTTTATCTGGTAAATCGACCCATCTTGTATAGCATCTTTACAATCTTCCAAATGTTGTTTTAAGGAGTACAGCAAAGAACTTTTTCTTTAATCTAAAATTTAATAAGTCTCCTCTCCAAATTTCAAATGCCTAATAAGAATTATATGATTATATACTTCTTTTAATCTTTATCTATCTAATCTATCATTTCTCATATTATATTCTTCTCCTAATTTTTCTAATGCTTTAAGTTGTTTTTCTAATTTATTAGATTTGATTTTAGTAATTAACTTCCACCAATTAAATTTTTCTCGTAAATATCTTTCTCTATACTTTGAACTTATTGACCAAATTAATAAGCCAAGCATTTTATTTGCATCTTGTGAGGTTGGTTTAATTGATTCAATTGCCTATCTTTTGAGTTATAGTTCTTTTTTTTGAATAAATAAGGCCAAATTGATTAAACTCAAATTTTTTTTTTTTCTTGCATTCATTTTGACTTCTTTCTGTTGTTTTGTGCTATTTATCTAATAGTTTTTAATACCCTAATAAGAATTTGAGTTTTTGGAAAGCATTGAATTAATTCAACTTAGAATTTAATAGGATTTTATCAACAGCTTACTTCACAATTTCAGGATTAGTTCTTACTTACCATCTAAAATAAATAGGAAATAATCTTACCTTATAAAGGCATCTTATAAAGTGAGAGATGTTTAAGTCTTGATTAATTGTGATACTATTATTCCTTTTAATTTAGGAGATAATTTAGTTGTAGGCTAATTGCTTATGAATAGTAAAATATAATACTTGTTATCAGAGAGCATTGTTAATAAATAAAATAATAATAAAAAATCGTGACCTGTTAATTAATTTTATTTCTATATAACCAGATAGCAATGCAAATATTATGATTATATACAATTATAAAATCATTCATGTGTAAGAATAAATTTCACAGTTTTTTATCTAATTTCCTATATTTTTTGCATCCCAGCATCATATTTTGCAATTTTTCCTTGTTTAGAATTCTCTAATGTATTTTTAAATGTTTCCTAAAGTAATAATGCTTCTTCTTCATTCATATCATTTAATGTTTCAATATTATTTTTGATAAACTTCTTTCTCAATCTATCTTTTGTTTATTATTCTTTTTCTCTACCTTAACATTTGGTTATTAAATGTGCTATGATGATTGCTATTATAACTAACACTATTAGAACAATAAATAATTATTCTTATTATAACATTTTTAATTTATTAAATTCATATTCACCATTCCAGAGCATCTAAACTTTTCTCAAACTCTCTGGATCCCTCATAAAATTGAGCATACCATTATCTCCATCTTAATAACAATGGATCAGCATCACCCTTTAAATTATATGCAACCTTTTCTGTAAAGATCTTATTATTCCACAAACTCACATCTGCAATTACTTATCTTAATTCACCTCCTAAAATGTAAGCACTAGCCCAATAAGGTAATGAACTTGTTGTATATAATGTATGAAACACTTTCAAATTGAATCTTTCAACAGGCTAAATGGCTTATTTATATAAAGCTTCAAAAACATCAGATAATACATATAAGGCCACTGTTGCAGGTCCCATTTAAAATCCAGTTGCCCAAATAACATTAAACCTCCATTTATTAAAGAAAACCAAATAAGCATCCAAACATAAAACATTCATATATTATCGTAAATCCTTATTTGTTAAATACTGATCAAATAGATTCTTTTAGTATTTTCTAACCTTCTCTTTGCTATGTTCCATCTTCTTATAAAAATCTGGGTCATTTGCAGGCAAACTTTTCATTGTCCACTTGAAACTGACTATCCAAGTTGGAATGTAGTCATTAACTGATGAATGAATATAATCAAAATGTCTAGCATCAGCCCCATTCTCAGGAATTTCTTAAATGTGACAATTTACATAATTCACACTTTCCCCTCTTAATTAAAGATGATCACTCTATTCTAACACTGGTTCATACCATGGTTTAGCTTCCAAACAATGAAGCCATATAAATACTATCCCTCTTAATTCTTTCACCAGATAAGTTTTAATTTTGATTTGTCCTTCTTCTACTTTTTGTAAATACTCTCCTTTTTGATTAGAATCCATGTTTTGAATATTATTGTAAGTATAAGTTGATACAATTTTAGGATCTAATTGATCAGAATTGACACATAATCCAGTTTTACCATCAAATGCCCATCCATGGAATGGACATTCAATACATGAGTTGAATTTGACTTATCCACCAATTCCAAGATTAGCTCCCATATGTGGACAATATGCAGCCACAGCATAAACAACTTTATCTGTTCCTCTAAAATAAGCTATATGTCGACCAGCAAATTTGATTTCTTCTACTTATCTATTAAACATCAGATAATTTATTACCCAATCTTCAATTCTGTACTTCTACAAAGTCTATACCATCCATTTGGATATGAAGGTGGAGGGGTTCCTCTAGCTAATTTATGCCTGACGACATTTGGTTGAGCAGTTTCAGCAATTAGATAAAATCTAAATTTTCTATAATATAAGCAATATATAATAATGAGAACTGTAGGGACTATTATCTCTAATCTTGCCCAATCCATTTTTAATAAAAATATTATTAATAATAAAGATTTGATTAATTAAATTTATACTTAATAATAGATATAAGTATGAAAATATTTTATTTATAATTTTAACGATAATATTAATGAACTCAATTTTATATATATATTCTTCGATTAATTCTGATGCTGATTTTATACATGATCAGAAGTAAAATTGATTTTAAGAATTATTTGATAAAATTTATATAAATATTTAAATTATTTAAATCACTTAATCAAAATATAAGAATGAATCCTTCAAAATATTAAATTAGAAATCTCATCATAAATCCAGAAAGCATAGATAGCACATTATTATGTTTAATTTGTCAATAATTTGTTATTGATCCTAAAGAATGCGAATTATGTTAAACATTATTTTGTTCTATTTGCATTGAACAATGGTTAAAAAATTCATGTAATAAGATTTCCATTATATAGAAACATGCCCAAATAGATGCAAAGAACTTAAATTAAGGAATCCTCATCGAATGTATAAGAATGCACTCGAACAAGTTCTTTTTAAGTGTGCAAAATAAGGTTGTAAATAGTAAATGAAAATTGATGACCTGGAGAATCATATGAAATATTGCTAAAATTCTCTATTTAATGATTTGTTAGAGTCTAATTAGAATAATAAGGTAAAAGTGTTTAAAGATTTTATAAAGGATGGCTATAAAGGTGCATATTGTGACAAATGCAATACTAAACTTATTACTCTTTTTTCTCATGATTGTATCAGATCACTAAATGGCAAAATAAAAGAAGTTGAGACAAGCTTTTAGTAATTTTAATAGCAAAGCATAAAAATTACTGCTGATTTATTAGAAAGGATTGCTAAATGTGAAAAATAATAGGAAAAAATAAAGAGTCCATAATGTGAGCAATAACACAATTTGAAATGGATTTACCCTTAAAATAATACAGTATGCTAAAGTTGTAAACTCTCTACTACAACAGCTCGATATATCTGTGATTAGTGTAGAACATATTTTTGTTAAAAATGTAGAAAACCTTCAATAAAGGATGGCTTTTGTCCTGTAAATCATCCTCTACAATTTAATTTATAAGTAATTATTATCTATTATGTAAGGCTTTACCATAAGTACATTGTGATTACTGCATGATGAATATCTTTTCAAGGGGAGAATCTGTATTTTCGGATAGATTCTGTGATTTAGATATCTGCAATAGTTGTTACTAAAATTTAAAAAAAGGTTATTAATGATTACATTTATTTACATTTAAACATATTTAATTAATAACTCTTATAAGCTTTTATCCTTAAATAAAGAATATAAAATAGTATTTTTTTTAAATCTTCAATTATATCCATAACAATGATGATAAACAACTAAACTCTATATTCACATTTCATTTTCTAGATTTAATTAGTTTGATTCCACTTTCCATCAATTAATTAAAGTTAAAGATTTGATTATTCGTGTTTATTTCTATAATTCTAATTATCAGTTTGCAGAAATAAAACCATTTATTATTTCTACAATTCTGTTTGATATATTAAAATATATTTATTATTATGACAAATACATTATTTAGGAACATTTAATTTGATTTAATCATAAAATTAATTGATTATATTATGCATTTTGGTATGAGGATAGTAAGAGTGGGTAGTTTTCAAAATAACAGAGACCACTTATTTCATAAAATTGTATATATTTATAAGAATCTAATAAAATATTATTATTAAAATAAAATCTAATGTAAGAGTTAGGTAAATAATAAAAGATGGTAATTGGAATGGTTGGATTACCAGCAAGAGGTAAGACTTATATTTCAAGGAAGATTTGTAGATATTTAAATTGGATGGGTTTCAAGAGTAAAGTTTTTAATATTGGAAATTATAGGAGATAAATATGTGGAACAGATTGCAATTCTAATTTCTTTGATCCAGGCAATAAAGATGTAAGATATCATATTTAAATGAAGGCATCTAAAGCAAGAGATGAATGTGCTTTATTAGCTTTGAATGACATGATAAATTACCTTAGGAATGAAGGAGATGTTAGTTTATATGATGGGACAAATACAACAAAGTAAAGAAGAAAATTGATTATGGAGACATTATAATAAAAATTTAGTGAGGTATAAGTGTTTTGGGTTGAATCAATTTGTAATGATGAAGATGTTATTTTGAGAAACATTTAATTAACTAAATTGAATAATCCTGATTATGTTGGTAAATCATCTGATGAAGCCACTTAAGATTTCTAATAGAGAATTGAATAATATGCTAAAGTATATGAACCTATTGATATGGATGAGAACATATCATTTATAAAGATTATTGATATTGGAAATGATGTAACAAAGAATTTAATTTATTTAGATTATGATTTATAATATTTAAGGATTCTTATAATCTAAATTAGTCTCATATTTGATGAATTTACATATTTATCCTAGACCTATATATTTATCCAGACATGGAGAGAGTTAATACAATGTTGTTCATAAAGTTGGAGGTGATTCTGATTTAACTTAAACAGGATTAATGTATGCAAAATAGTTAGGAAAATATTTTATATAAGAATTAGAAGGAAATAGAAATATTAAGATGTTTACTTCAACTATGTAAAGAGCATTACATACAAGTAATGATGTTTGTGAATTGTTGGGAGTGGAATATTATTCATTAAAGGCTTTGGATGAAATAAATCCAGGAATTTGTGATGGATTGACATATTAATAGATTGCTGATAAATTCCCATAGGATTATGAGGAACGGAAAATGAATAAATTAACTTATAGATATCCAAGAGGAGAATCATATCTTGATGTGATCAGTAGAGTAGAATAAATAATATTTGAAATTGAAAGATCAAGATTACCTGTAATAGTCATTGCTCATCAAGCTATATTAAGATGTTTATATGCATATTTTCATGAACATGAAGTACCAGAAATACCAAAATTAAATATTCCATTACATCAGGTAATAAAATTAGTACCTGCTGCATATTATTGCAAAGAAACAAGAATAAAAATAGATCCTATGACTGGTAATTGGGAAATTCAAGATGAAGCTACAATAAAGAAAGTTAAATCATTCCTTGATTTGTGAAATGGTAATAATAATATAATAATGTTTTCAGTTTTTAAATATCCATTTTTTCTTATCTTAACTAAGTATTACATTAGGTTGTTATTATATATATATAACAATCTATTTTTTACATTATATACACTTACTTTCTGCCATAGAATATTAGTTAATTGTTTTTCATAAAACTTTTTCAATTATTTAAGTTAATCATCTATAATTAAATATTTTTGCTATTCTAGATTATTTAGTAATGATTGTGAGACAATATTCACAAACACATTCATTTGTTCCTCATCCTATACATTTCCTTATTTAATTATTTTATATCCAATAACTAAACCTGCAGCTAATCCTAAAATAACTAATCCTAATATTATTATATTTAAATAATTTCCAGATTCAGTTTTAGTTGATTTTCTATTAATTTGGTCTTCATCTTAAATTGTATTTGATTATATTATTTCACTTTTTGGACCTCGATAAACTACTTCAGTCTAATTTGACACTATTTCTGATTTGGAACAAAACATAGATTATGCTTTTGCCTTTATTGAATTACTATCATCTGTTGACATTGATGTACTTTATATTATAGAAATTAATTAAATATTAAAATTAGTATTGGAGCTATTAATTTATTGTTTGAACAGATGGGAATTTCTAAAACATCAAATTGCTCATTTCTTAATATATTTCAAATCCCAAAAAGAAATTAAATATCAAAAAAATATTAATAATTATATTTAAACTGTTTATTTAATTATCTTGCGTATCTTAGAACAATCCTTTATATTTATTCATTTAACAATCCAAATATTTATTTATGGCTAACTAAGATCTATCTAAAAGTTTAGGAGATGAAATATTACATCATCTTGAAAGAAATGCTAACATTTACAAACAAACTTAGTATTAACATAATAACAAACTGGAAAATCAAACACCTGAAATGATGATTCCAATTATGAATATATCTCCATAAATTTCAAGTCTGAGGGAAATTAAATTAGTAAACTCACTACTTGAAAATGGAGATGGACAAAATCATTCTGTTAAACTCATTTGTCAGAATTGCAAAAAACAAGTATAATATTGAATAATATTGTTAAAAGGTTTAAACTAAATTAAGTAGAAGGGTTGGAAGTGGTGCATATATAGTTTCATGTGTTCTTCTTCTATGTTCTTTTGGAATCTGTTGTCTGGCTTGTTTACCTTGTTATATAGATGATTGCAAGGATATCATTCATCTCTGTCCAGATTGTCAACATCCAAATGGTTCAACACCATACTCATTTTTTTAATGACATATATATATTTAATATAATATGTCAACTTCATATTTTAATTTATAATGGAAACAGTCCATCATTTATTTTATGGAAACCTTGTAAATTGAAATGGATCAATTGATTAAGAATCAGTTCAAGCAAAATTTAAAATTAGTCAGGCCTAAGTAACTTTTGGAAAGTTATATTTATTTTATGTTGAAGCATATAAATCACTCAAATTTGTTGTGAATAATTGTTACAACCATAAAAAAAAGACGTTTATAAAAGAATAGGTTTGAAAATACAATGCTAAGATATATTCAAATCAAATAAGGATGACTTAGATATAAAATTAATTAATATATAATATATAGACAATGATTTTCTATTCAACATAGGTAATGTGATAAATCAGATTTTGTAAATTTCCATACTGTGAATTTTTTATTAAAAGTAACTAATAGAAATACTGAAATTACTTTACCTCATTATATTTAAGATGGATAAAATAGAAAAGTTCTTATAATAAATAAATGTTGAATCATTTGTTTTAATGATTCTCATGATACCATCTAACCAGAAAAAGAGGTTTTAATAAACAAAGTAATTTTGGAAAGTATTTGAATATGCTATATGGTTTATATAAAAGAACGAGAGAGAAAGACAAAGTATTGAAAGGGTGCTATTGACAAAGCAATTAAAAAACAAGAATTAAAGAAACAAGATAAACTAAAGAAATTTTAAGAAGGGTCAGAAGTACTTGATTCTACAGAGAGAAATTAAGACTTTAGAGACTTTTTTTGGATTTAAGAGAATAGGAATCTCTATTTCTAGGGTTTACATTGGAGAAGCCATTACAAGAAACTGATGTCAATAAGACATTCCAATTGAAATGAGAGAAGATGAAAGAAAAACAATAGGAAAGATTATAAGAGTATAAAACGGTCTTAATTGAATCAAAAGAGAATTTAATGAAAGCAGAAGTAGTAAATGAAATTATTGATATGGAATTATTCAATTCATAAATTGGCATTAAAGGTCAAGAAAATTAAATATCCGAAAAAAAGAATGCAAAACTAGTTGAAAAAGTTGAGGAAGATAATCTAATAGAAGAAGGACAAATTAATTGTGGCAAATAAAAAGAAATTCCCAGTTAATAAAGGAACTGCAAAAAGGGTACAAGAGATTTGTTGGTTGAATTTATTGAATTAGGTAGAGGTATAGCTAAGATATTAGAAACAACAAAAATTTCAGATCTAATTGGAAATTGTAATCCATTAAGACAAAAATAAGAATTGTAATAAGAATAAGAATCTAATCCAATCCAATATAGTTAGAGTATTATAAACTGAAAGTGATGCTCTTATTCTAGATTTATCATCTGACAATCTAGATTTATATAAAAGTATCAAGTTTATTATTAAATAAATATTTTACTCAAAATGATAGTTTAATTAATTATATTTATATTTAAGTTCATTCTAAAAAGTATGTAACAAACTCATTAATTACTTGATTCAATTGAGAGAAAAGTATAGAATTGTGTCATAAGAGATTAATAATATGAAAAATTGCTTTTTAGTGGTAGACCTTCACATATTGAAAATACAATTGATAGATAATAAAAATAATTGGGAGATTCAAAAATTACATTGCTTGATTATCATTACTAAAAATAATTTGATAAGATGGGTCAAAGATTAGAAAATCTTGAAAAAGAAAAAGAAGTCAAAGTATAAATTTCAAGAGAACAATAAACAAGTGAATTTGAATAAGTAGAAGCTCGAAGTGTAATATTAATAATAAACTAGTTTAGATAGTGAATTTAAATAGAACAATAAAATTATACTAATAATAAATTTCATCGTTATAGGAATAAATGAAAAGAATGCAAATGAACTATTAGTAATAAATTCAAGATCTATAGATTCAACTCAGAAAATATTAACTTTGATTTAATTTCTTATCTTATAAACTTTATATTAATTCAATTATTTCCTCTTTATTTTAATAATGATAAATGAATTTTTGATATATATTGTATTTAAAAAAATAACACCTATGCTGATAAAATAGAATCAGACATTATTGGTTTTTAGTTTAAAATATTATTCTTGAAATTATAATTGATCTTAAAATTCTAAATATCATTTAATTATTCTAAATTTCTAATAGCAAGTATTGCAGATATCAAAATCACAAGATCTGTCACTGTAAACAGAGTCCCCTTTTGAAGAAATATTCAGTCTACAGAAATCACATTTTAAACCAAAACCAGGCTAGAAGTTAAATAGAATGTTACTTTCTAAGAAAATTATAGAGGATGATTGGCTGGACAAACATTTCCATTGAATTCTGGCTACTTGCATTTCTGACAATATCCTATTTTACATGGTTCACAAACATATCTCACATTATCATTTGCCTATTTACATAATTCACATTAAAGTCCTTTACGAGGATATATCCATTTCAATTCATGTCCCTAATAACATTTTGGTTTATTTGCTCCTTTTTATGAAGTTTCTAATTAAGTTATCCTTTAAACTAAATCCATTATGACTTTATCAGTCTTCTGTTAATAGTTTTATAAAGTCTCTTCATATAATTTTACTTTCTTTAGTAAAATTACTAAACAATCATGTTCTTGATTGATTTTATAAGTTGTTTCACATTTTTAGCAAATTTATGTTCTATGTTCACAAGTTTATTAATGAATCTTGATTTATTTTAAATTGTCTTTAATATCACAATCAGGAAATGGGCATTTTGTTTCTACATATTCACATTATAGCAAATGAGAATCAAAACTTTAAATTTACATTTTTTGATCACATCCTTTATTTGAACACTTTACTTCTATTTAAGAGATTGAGTTTTTGATTATTCGATGAGGATCTTTCAATTATATTTCATTACTGCAATTATATGGACAACTTTCTATATCATTGAATATATTTATTACTTTTCTTTTATAACCAAGATGTTATGCAATCTGAACAAAATAGATTTTGACATTAACTACACTCCTTAGGATCAACAACTAGTTCTTAACAAATCAAACACAATAAATTTTAATCTATATTAGTAGGATCTACAATTAAGTCTCTAAGGAGAGGTGTTTAAGAAATAGAAGAATTCATTGATTTACAAAAATTATTATTTTGTTAAATTACTCTTAATTATGCTAATTATTTAAACATGCTTTAACTAAATAACATAATAGAAATAATATAAAAATATTTAAAAACAGAATAAGAATTCATATTTTGAAGCTTATTTATTGAATAGTAATCAAGAAGTAATATAAATTTAAGTATATTTGTTTTATGAAATATTAAAATATAGATTCAAAATAAATATTCATATGTTTGTATAAATATTAATAGGAATACTTTGAGATTAAATCAACATTAAAAAGTAAATGATTTAAAATAATAGAAAATGTAAAAATCTATATTATGAAATTAATTAAAAGTTAGATTCTTAATAGGTTAATATCTAATTAATTAATTTTGAAGATCAATTTAGAAGAATTAATGCATTCTTTAGGTCAAAATAAATAAATAATTAAATGATCAACTAAATTAAAGTATTTGAATTGAGGAATCCTCAAATCCTAAGAAAAGAATCTTTTGATAAACATGCATAGATGTCACTAAAGGATAACGACCTATTTAAGATTGTTCTTACCATTATCTATCTTATTACCAAATTTTAATAATCTTATCATCATCTGAAGATATGAGATATCCTCCTATATATTCTATAAAATTAATATATGAATTATGATCATAAATAGTTTAAATACAACTATAATCTCCATTTTTTAATTCCATCCATATTTTAATCTATTTATCCCATCCTCCTGAAACTAATTATGATTAATTCATAAATTTAAGGGCTTTAATACAATCAAAATGGCTTTCTATTTTAAGGTTAACTTTTTCTTTTCGAATTCTAATAATTCCATCAATTTATCCTATTGCAATTTAAGTATAATCTTAATTACAATCTATACTAGTAATTTCAACTTTATTCTTTAATTCATTTATACATGTAGTATCATTCCAAAATGCTAAAACTTTATCACTATTAATTGATGCAAATGAATTTTTATATTTAATTAATTAAAGAATTGTAGATTTGATATTAATTTTATTTTTAATTTCTACTTTACCTGCACTATTAAGATTCCAAATAACTAAAGATTTATCTACAGCAGTTGAGATTAAGGTATCATTAACAATTAGAAGTGCTGATATTCTATCTGAATGAGCAGATAATTCTTAAATTATTTATCTTGACTTAATATCAAAAAGCAATATTTTAATATCCTAATCAGCTGAAAATAACCATTTTTATTTATCATAATATACAATTGATTTAACTTATTGTACTTTAGTATTAAGTCTAAATAGTTCCTTATAATTTTTAAGATTATTTTTATGATTACTTGTTTATTGAGATAATTCTATTTCTTCTTTCTTCAAAGAATTTAGTTGCTAATTGATATTTTCAAAAAATTCATTCATATGATGCTAAGATTTTGAGATTATTTTATTGAATCTAATATGAATAGCATTTTAAGATTTGATCTTATATTTTTATTGGTGGATATCATATTAACAATTTTCATGTAATACTTATGCTATTTATTTAGGGTCTTTAGAATCCAAAAGTTCTTGTTGTGGATCTGATTGAATAATTAAATCAAAAACAACAAAAATTTGATTATAAAGCAATTTCAATTGTGTATATAACTGATTAATAGTCTACTGAAATTGATCAAGGATTTCTTATTTATATTATCTTAATCCCCCTTGTTTTAATTAATCAAGTAATTGTGTGGCCTATTCAAAATTAAGATATCTTTATTCTCCAAAGTATCCCTTACTTAGTGAAGCAATACAACGTGTACAAATAGGTCTTACCATATCAGAATTTTCTATATTATACCCAACAAATATTTCTTTGTGAGTTTGACATTGTTGTATAGGATTCATAAATTATATAATATTAAAAATGCTTCTTAAGAATTATAAAGAAGTGGAAGAGGGGAAGAGACAAATATAAGAATAGAAAATAATAAAAGTAGGATGAAGAAAGAAAATACAAATGTGGTCAATACAAGACAAGTAATAATTACAGAATAGGTATGGGATTACCTATTATTAAAGAAATATTTCAACATATGACAAGAAATTTGATAAAGGAATATGTGTGCTAAGTAAAATTGACAAAAGTAATTACATGGAGACAGAAAACTATTTTAATAATTGATATGAATGTTATAATGTATTTATAACTAATCATCAATTACATTGAAAAATTATATATAGAAAGAATTCTAGTTAAGGTTTTCTTTAAAATTTGTTGTTGTTACATAATGTATACTCTCATAATCAAAAACCATTAATTAACCAAATAAATATACAAATAGAATTACCATTCCAATAACCTTATCTAGTCGATCATACTTATTAAAAGTTTATAAAAATAACTGATGAAAATTAATAATTCAAGAAGGACTGAGACGGGATAGTAATGAGGAATGGAATACTTTGAGTTTATTGATAGAGATTTATTGGATTGTGAATGCCATACAGAATTAATTGAGTGTTGCTTAATATTTATTGGAAATGAAAGAAGTAATATCTAAACTCTAAGAAATGACAACAGCATTGAGTAAGAAGAAAAAATGGATATAAAATTATTAAAATCTTTTAATTATGATAAAATATATATAGAGATCTCTATTTAGAATTAGTGAGGAATATGAATATCTTAAAAGTAAGTAGATATTCAAGTCACAGCTTCAACAATTTAAGAAAGCTCTAAATAAAGGTATAAACAATTCATCCATCTTTATTAGCAATCTAATTACAAAAATAAATAGATCAAAATACTCAAGCTGCCTTCAATATGTAAAATCATGCTTTCTTTACATCTAATGTGCCTGCTAAAACTATTCTAGCTGCATTTCTGTAAAAAAGAGATTACTCAAATGAAGAAATTGTTGGATAAACATTTGTTCAATTAGGACATGCATTAAAAGCAAGAGGAGATAGAACCTACTTTGATCATAAATTAATTGAAACTTCAATGGGTTTTGATGTCTTAATCAAAGACTTATTAAATTTGAATGATTACAGAGTTTTAGCAGAAGCAATTCATGGATTGGCTCTTACTGGAGTCTATTTACATAGCGATTAGATTGTTGATAAAGCATTTTAATAATTAGAGGCAAAAGAGTTAAATCCTGATGAAAAATAATTAATTGAAGCATTTTTGATAGATATCTTTGAAGAAAAACAAGAATTACCTGTAGATAATCTTATTTATGAGGTTGAAAAATTAATTGAAGAAACACAATCTGATATTTTCAATGTTTTAGAAGCAATTGTTGAAATTAGAAGAGTTTACTTAAAATTAACTTGATATCTAAAAATCTGATTGGGTTCATG
>JPFL01000389.1:7118-53745 GCA_000733385.1 Paramecium biaurelia
TTTGAATTCAATTAATTAATAATATAATATTATATAAAATTATTCTAAATTGGAATTTACATAAAAAATTGATATTTTTTAAATTTCAATTAATTTATCGAAAGTTTATAATTTTTGAATTTAAACTCCCACTTAATCTAAATCTTAAATTTTTAGAATCTAAATAATTAGAAAAGGAGAGTTCTAAAATACATTGATTTAATATTAATTAGGTTTTGATTATAAATAAATTCAGATTATAAAATTAATATTAATGCTTTACTTTATTTTAATAGCATTTGCATTATCAAAGGATGTAAAGATGAATGTCAATTTAACAATTGGTTTAGATTTTTCAGATAATTCCTATTTAGACTTTTTTAGCAATTTTTCCAAACACTATGATGAATTTTATTAGAATGGATGTAAAAAATATTGATAATTCTTTTTCTATTAGTAAATTTGAATATTGTTTAACATCTTTTACCTTGCTATAGCTGTTACAAACGTCATCAATTCAAACAACCTGAAAAAAATTGTTTAGGAGGAGGTAGATATTGCTGTATAATTATTTAATTTAAATATAGAGTATTCTGATTATGCATCAGGCTAAATCATTTTAAAAGAAATATTACTTCAATAATGTGTGTTGTAAATATTACCATAACATTATTTTAATTATACAATTTACTTTGGATAATAATGTAAGAAATCAACAATGATTAACTGTGCTTAAAGCTATTTTACAAATAATAATATATCAACTATAGCATTAAATACATGTGTTGAGGATAGCTTTGAAGAAAGTGAAGAAGTAAATTAATAAATTAAAACAAATCGAATATTAGATCAATACAAAGTAATGTAATATAATCAAACCTCATATTCTTTATATTTGGATTCTTCTGATAAAATTGAAGTTCCATACAATGAATTCCATAAAATGATGTGTTCAAAATTTATTAATGTGTCTATATCATCTTGTGAACAAACTAATAAACCTATCAAATAGGAAGATAAAGGGAATACTTTGGAGTAAGTCTTTTTATTTATCTTTGCTTTGATTATTTTAATTATAACAGCATCTGGAGGTTGGAAATTATTGGATAAATTTCAATTTGGATCAGGTTAAGTTCCCAGAGGTAGAATAGCTATTCCTAAATTAGATGCAGATCACATAATATAGGAAGATGACATTTGATATTTGTTATTATTATCAATTATTATATTGTTTGTTATTACTTCTTAAGGAAATATTAAATTTAATGCAATTTATTAAATTAAGATTATAAACTATCAATAAAATTGCTATAATTTCAGATTTTGATATATTAAAGAATCTAAGTGAAAGTAAATAGATTGAAGTAGATAACATAAATCAGTGAAATCAAATAGAATTATGGTAAACGATTGAAAACAAAAAAAATCAGCGAAATGTATTGAAATTAGAGAAATAGAGAATGAGAAGGTAATTATTTGAAATGAAATGAAGGAATAATATTTACTTTAAATTTATGATCCAATTAAAACTTCAAAATTATATTTAATAATAATGAAATATTATTTAATTTAGGAAGAAATTATGATATACATATTGGAATATTATGTAACAAATATATTCATAATAATTTAGTATTAGATAATTTTTATTCATTTACTTTAATAATTTAAGTAGTTAAGGATTGCACTTTTTAGAATTGTCTAATTCTTTTAAAAAACTTTTCAGATTTTGTATTAAGAATCATATTTTACAAATCAGTGCTTCTTTTATATAGATTGTCAATATTGATTTCAAGCATAGAGTTGAATGAAGAATCTTACTCTAAGCTTTCATCTCTGGAATTAGATTGTAATTTATCAAAATTGGCTAAGTAATGTCTTTATTTATTTTTTTATACTCGTGTAGTTTTACACAAGAATTTATACTTTTGATCTTTCTTCTCTAAAGTATCTTCATTTTTTGGTTTCATGAACATATAAGCATAAAACTTCACATCTTTGCTTAAGGGATCTTTAATGTTATATCGATTAGGTTCAAATTCATGAAATTTTTAATTGCCATTTTTTAATTCTCTGACTAGATTTCTTTTTGCTTTTAAGAGTAGATTTTTTTCTTGATTTTAATCATGTTCTAGAAATTCTGTTAATTTTGAATTCATTTTCTCTCTTTCCTTTTTTTTGGTTAAGTGAATTGTTTATTAATCAGGTAAGGTTTTACTCCTTAAATTATTATTAAATGAATTTTGATTTTCTTCAATATCAAGTCGAACTCTTAATGATCCTTATGGATTTTTAGAATATTTAATTTTATCATATTCTCTAATTCCATCAGATTTTTCTGAGAGAAGATTTTTTGATTTAATTTTATTAACATTCTTTTCACAAGTTTCAAATAAATGCTTAAATAATTGTACATCTCGAAGTGAATCTTTTTTGTTTTTTGATTACATCTTTTATTGAATTAATGTTTGAATCTTATTAAATCTTTCTTAGATTTTAATTTTTCTTTAAAGTAAATCATCAGCCTATGAAGTATTTTAAATCATAGAAAATCTTACAGAGGATCTTTATTTTAATTAACTTCTAAATTTATGTACATTTGAAAATAATTTTAGTTAATCCATCTTATGTGATTAACTTATGATATGATTACATTCATTTACTAAATTTAATGCTGTCTTTTAACCTTCCAAATAGTCTCTAAAACTATGTTTTAACTATTCATTAAATAAAAATGGGTTCGGTTAATACAGAGGACTTTCATTTTCTAATGGGTCTCTTGTAATTCTTATTTTTGATTTTCTTGGTGAATTTTTAGATCTTTATAAATTTTCCCATAAAGATTAAGTTTCAGTAGTTTAATAAGTTGAAGGTGTACTATCTAATGTTAATCTAATTTTGTATTAATTATTTTTCATAAAAATTAATATATATAAATTTTTAGTTATATCATAATTTTAAACTATCATTTCAGTGCATTAGTTATAGCCTAAGCTAATTTGACTAATTCGCTCACATAACTAATATAAAATTAAATCAATTACTTTGCTCCCAATAGATTTCTACTAGTCTAGGATGATTCAATCTTATTTCTCAAAGACACAATTTCATTCAATTACAAATTATCACTTAAATTTCTTCTCTATTATGACCTATAACTTAATTCAATAGGTTTGTTTTAATATGTTGGTTATTATTATTATCGAGAACTTTAATAATTAATATTGTTCCTAATACCCAAAGAATTATTAATCCTTGAAAATTCTAGAATTTAAAATTACTTCTTTTATAAACCAGCTGCCTTTTGAGGAGAGTAAGTAATTGATTTATCATTAATCTAATTCCTTTGTTAAAATGATGAAGCCTAATTTAGTTTAGTATATGAGAAATCCCTAATTTTGGCTTATAAGTTTTCAAATGATGGTACTGTAGGCAAACTTTCTTTTCTAACATAATTGATTCAATTACCTATAAGAATTGAATGATTTTTGTCCAGAATCTGTTTAATATTACAAAACTGGTACACATCTATCTTTAACTTAATTTCTAATGGATTTAATATCAAAATTAATGTCTAAAGTTCTTTAGGGTTACTCTAACCAGGATCTTTACATTTTTTTATTTTAACGATTAATTTATTTTATGATATATTATATTAAAAATAGTTTTGAATAATATGTCATATGGTGCATTCTACTAATTTAAAAGTTCCTTCTAATTCTTAATATACTTTCATCTCATATACTTCATCATTACTTAATTCAACTTCTAACTAAATTATAGAATGTATTGTTATACCCACCACATCACTCCTGCTACAATTTGAAAACCAACCTTCTCAACTCTAATCCAATTAATATCAATTGATAAATGACAAACATGATGAAATTCATGTCTTGCTTTATCAATTGCTTTTTAATAATCTTCATCATTATGGAAGCTTTCTGGAGACTCCCATTTTATTCCTCCATCTAATTATTATTTATTATGGACCTTATTTTCTATAAAGTGTCTTTTTCCTTATATAATAATTATTATTATTATTAATACTATTATTGTTTTATTCATTTATTTTAATATTAATTTGTTTAATACTGTATAATTTTATAAATTTATAAATAAAAATGTCATACCGTTTTTATTGAATATATCTTATAATGTAATGTACATTTTGAAAACCTCAAAAACTAATTAGTAATATTGTTATGGGTATTATATGTATAAGAAATTAAATAAGTGATTGGGATATTTCTATTTATTTTTAGAAGTCTCAAGATAAGTTTTGTTATTGTAGGACTATTTAATAATTCTAATAGGATGGAGGGATAAAACAAATATAAAATGGAACAATTATTTGATTTTTAGATATATGAATATAAATCAAATGTTATCCTTACATGAATCAAATTCTAAAACTCCATCTAAGCCTTCAAAAATCTGAATGATTTTAATTGATTTATCTGAAAATTCCACTTGTAACTAAGTAAAGATATAAATAATGAAATTATTACAGACCATAGAAATCCTTATTGGATTTGTTTACCAACTTAAAGTACTTTGGAAAAAGTAATAGTGTTATTCATTTTACATTCAGTCTAAAATTTCTTTTTAGCTAATTCCACAATGTTTTAATAAGCTGGAGTATTTTCAAATTCAGAAACTTTTTTCCAATCAATGGCGGGCTATTTTTTTGGCTTTTAATTCATTTGAACTTAGTGTTTAAGAGAAGGTATTGAGAGTGATTCATTTAAAGATATCTGTAAATAGAGAACTAGTATAACTATGAGACACTTTATCATTTTTCAAATAATGTATGTATAATAATATATTTGAATTTGTTTAAGTATTTGTATAAAAATAATTTGTTTTAATTTATATATATATTGAATGCATTAGGAACATCTGAAAATGAATATTTTGAAATAAATCAAAATTGATACAAATGATATATATCATGTGGATGCAGAAAAGTATTTTAAGAAATAATGCACATCCTTAGAAATAATGCTTTTATCTCGAATGATTACAAAAATTAATAAGAGGAATAACGAATAGTTGAGAATGATAGCAATTTCTAATGAGTTTGTATATAATATAGATAAGAAGACAATAAAAAGAAAGATAGCAATTAATAAAATATTTGGAGTCACAATATCAAAAAAGAGTCAAGAATTTATTATTCATGTACCTACAGAATCTGATTTATTGTATAAATCATAAGACAATAGAGATGTAATTATATTTTACTTAGCAATTGCATTGAAAATGCATAATATAGATGGCATCAAAATATATTTTGTAGAAGATGAAGTCTTATAATCATATTGTATGCATCAATAAACACCTGATAAATTAAAGTAAACTAGTTTGCATCCTAAATGTTAAATTAGCATATTATATCCTGAGAATTTTCAATTAAATTATATCAATATCATGAATAAAAATAGAGCAACTTCAAATGATATATTGGTATTATTTGCAAATGACCCATTAAGATTACGAGTTAAATTAGATGAATATTAGAAATCAGTAGTCTTAGCTTAGGGATCTTTAAGTAAGATCTACTTATTACATAATAAATATGAAAAATAATAATAATTCTCTGTACTTAAATGTGTTCCTATGAATTCAGTAGATATTGATTTGTTAGAGCTGTTTCTCAAGAATTATGAGAAATTGCCATTCATAGAGGAATTGGAACTATGTTTACTATACAATGGTAATGTTAATTTAATTTTCAAATTCATGAAAGGAGGAGACATTTATTAACATTTAAAAGAGATCAACAATTTCCCAGAATAATAAGTAAAATAAATAGTTGCATAAGTAGCAATAGCATTATCAGATCTACATGAGAGGGGAATAATTTTTGGAGATTTGAAACCTGAGAATATTTTGATAGACGAAAGAGGTTATGTATGTTTAACAGATTTTGGATATGGTAAATTGAGAATGTATTAAGAATATAAGAAAACATAAGCAATTAATTTTACTATAGAATATTCATCTCCAGAATATATTAAGAATGGTGAACTTACTAGAATGTCAGATTGGTATAGTTTAGGCATTCTTATTTATGAACTATTGGTAGGTATAACACCATTTTATCATAATAATTTTGAGATAGCTTTGAAACTTATTTTAAAAGGTGAAATTCATTTCCCAAAAAATTTAGTATGCTCTTCATAATGTAAGGATATTATCTAAAAATTAATAAAACATGATAGTACATAAAGATTGGGATTTCTAATGGATTTTAAGGAATTATAAAGTCATCCTTGGTTTAATGATATTTCTTGGGAAGATTTGATATAGAAAAAATATGATGCTCTTGCATATGTACCATAATTCAATGAAATATCATAAATATCAGATAGATATTTTACTATGGAATAATTAAATGAAGATGAAAGAAGTTGGTGATTTTTTATATAAAATACAAATGTTTATTATTATTATAAGTTAAAAATTTAAATTGAAATGTTCAAAAATTTTATGTATATTGAATATGGATCAGAATTACAATGTCATGATAAACTATATTAAAATGCCTTAAAAAAATAGTAGAAATAAAAAGAAATTGATTACTAAAAATAATTATAAATGTTAATTGATTAAGTGAATGAAATTGAAGATGAACCACCTTAATACGTAACTAAAGATTTTTATGATTATTCAATGAAATGGAAAAATCTAGTAAATTAAAAACGATTTTAAGAGTAATATTAAAATGAGATGAGTCTGTAACAAAAATCATAATAACATTAAATATAAAAATTACCTTAAAATTATTTATCACCTATTGATGGTTGGAAATATCATGCTTAATAATATTTTGATAAAAAAGGAAGCAGATAATAAAATGAGTCTAGTTTCTAACCTAGTATTAATGAAAAGTCTAAAATGATGTAATTTGATGATCCTGTTGAAGATAGATTAATTAAATATGGTTAACAAAGAGAATAGAAATATCTATTTGAAAAATAATTTGAAAAGTTTTATGAATAAGTCCAAAATGATCAAAGACCTACTAAACCAAATGAAGAAGTCTTTTCTAGATTATATAATTATGGTACATATAATGTCATTAGCAAGAACGTAAATTACCACAACCTGAAGTATATTAATTGAATATCAACAAGTTACCTCCTGAATTTGAAGAAAGAGTAAAAAAGCGTAGAGAATAATACTCTCTCTTTGAAAATAGGTAAACTAGAGCTTAAACTGAAATAACTGATCATGAAATTAAAGTATTATCATAAAATTAGTTTGATGAATTTCTTAAACGAAATTTCTGCAATAATTTTAGAACCTAATCCTTTAAAGAAGAGTCAATAGAATCGTATCCATTCTAACCTGAATTAAATAAGAAATCATTAGAATTAGCTTCCAAAAATACAGATTCATTGATTGAAAGGTAAGAGAAGTTTTTAATTAAAAAATAACAGACCTTATAATAATATTAAGAAGAATAATAGTTAGAAAAATAAAGATAATTTGAGAATGAATTTAAATAAACAAATAAACCTAGTTCAAAGATAAGAGTTAATAAACCTAGTAAATCACCTATTCGTTAATAAAATTCTTATAATTTACAAACATTAATCAATAAATAAGTTCCTTAATTATTTTGAAATAATCAAATTATGTTTTCCAATATATATTAATTTATATCAAATATTTATTATAATAAATAAATGAAAAAGAGTAATAGTACAGAATTAACACATCATTTTATTGAAACAAGAAATATGTTAGCATAAGCAGAAGAATAAATCAATTCTGTTGCTACTCCCATTAGTATTCATAAATATAAATTATAGTTAATACTAGTTAATAATTTTAAAAAACAAGTCAGATCTATTCTGGATAAAAATCAACATTATAGAAAAGTGATTTCTTTTTAAATAGATTAACTAAATAACATAAGTTTAACATTGCGATAGTTTATGGATCATTTTTTTTTTTTCTTATGGTTGTTGGATTTATCGTGTTGAGAAGATTATTTTATAGAAATTTCTATTCTGATATATCTTAACTAATAACATAAAATATTCAAAATATTTTCACTTTAGGTTATAAAGATTAATAAGATTTATGAAGAATCATGAAATTTATGTATTTTATTATATTGATATAAATTCATCTAAAAATACCACCAAAAAATAATCCTATTACAATAACAATCATCAATTAACCAACTGTAAATCCCTCTTAAAATTAATTAAAGTAATTGATATCAACAGCAGATTTCTATGCCTAAATATATTATTATTTGATAGATTATAATTCTTTTTGTAATGTTTATTATTTAACTTATAATTCTGCCAAAATAGCTTCTTTCTATTATTATTAAACATCTAAGACTTCAATAGTAATAATGACATGATCTAAACTTTTTCTTGATTTCCAAAATTCTTTCAATTCCTCTAAGGGATTTGTCAATTCTGCATATTAAATTTCCAATTAATCACCAAATAATTTAATATCCTAATTTAATTTTAATTGAGATTACAGCAGCTTCAATGTTTTAAATGCAATTCTCAAAATCATTTCCACTGTGAATTATTCCCATATAATGATCTAATTTATAATTTGTATTGTTATTGCATCTGATTCTGAATGTAATTGGAACATCACTTACATTTTTTATCTTAAACCTTAATCGATTTAATAGACCTTGTTGGAATTACAAACTTTTATGAGATACTTCTATCATATATTAATATTTTATATATAAATAAAATAATATATAATATTTAACTATCAAGATATTTCATTCTAATCAACATTAGTATTTCTACTAATTTTGAAATTATAATACTTCAAAATCTAAATAAAAAAGATTTAAGTGAGAATGATTTATAATATATAATTTATATTAAAAATAATGTCGAACGATGAATATGAAGATTACGAAGATTATTATTATGATAAAGAATAATAAATGGAATTAGAAGAGGAAATAGAACCAATTTTATAAAAAGCAGAATCAAGTAAATCACTCTTTACTATGCAAAGCCACTTAAACACATTAATATGTTTAGATAATAGATCCTAATTAGAGAGATGATCCTGCATTCTTAATATTATTATAAGAGAATAACATTCCTTAATTAGAAGTTGCCCTATTATCAGATCTCCCTATGTTCTTTGAAAGATAAGCAAAGTTGTTTAATTATTGTGCCAATATATTGTAATTAACTTTCACTTCTCAAGGTATAGTTTCATCTTATGAATAGAAATTGAAAATGATTATGTATAATAATTATGTAAAATTTTGAAATTCTTCTTTCAGATTTAAGAAATAGGATCATATTCATAATTTTCATAATAATTAGCTAAACATTCTGGATATTCTTCACATAGAATAGGTTATACAATTAATAGTGACTAATAAATGGTACTATTGATATTGAGACTAATATTCAAAGAGGATGATAGACTATAATAAGTTCGGGTATACTTGCCCAGGTTTTTGATGTTTGCAATAAATCCTCCACAACCATTTACATGTTCAACAACACCTAGAGTATTTTAAACAATAATTGTTAACTAAATAAATAATGAATTGTTTAATACTTCATTTGAGAAATCATTAAAATTAGATATTTTGGCATTATCATATTTCTCATAATAGGTATAAAATATTTCAATCTACAAAGAAATCATAACAATTTTGGCATCTATATTTGAAAGGTATTCTATCTTATTATAATACTAGTTTACTTGATTAGAAATAATCATAGAACTTGAATCATCAATTGATAAATCTATTACAATTTTTTCTTGCCTTCACCACAAATTAAACTATATTAAATACATTCTTTAATAACCACTTTCACAGAACACTATACAATGCCATTAGATTTTCATTGCCTATATTTGGATCTTTAAATCCTGCTTAATGGTCAAAAGAACCTCTAATTATTGATGCTATGGTAAATTTAATTGTCAGAATTGTAAGTGTAGATTAGGTTGATAAGACTTTACTTGAAATTCTATAAGATGATTTCACATTATTATTAGAGAAATAGAAATTTGATTTTATTTATAGAGTTATACTACCAATTCTTAATAGTGAATAAGAAAGATTAATACCGGTTTGTTTTCATCCAAAATTAAGTGTTTAGGAGTGTAAATAGTAAGTTGAAAAGTTTCTACATTCATAAAATAAGATTATTTCATCTTCATCTTCTCTAATGACTGATATATTGACTAAGAAATAATGTGAAAAGATTAATTAATTAGTTTTAGATTAATTAAGAATAATAGATATATAAGAAGGAGAGAAATTAAAATAGAATGATTAATAGATATAAGAATTAAATGACAATTCTATTAAAGTTAAGGGATCATGGATGAATTTACATTAATTTAATACATTTAATCCTCATTTAGATTCTTAGATTTTATTAGATGTTTTAGATAATAGAAATAATGTATTATTTATTTTTGATTTAATGGCAGGCAATGAAAATGTAAGATTAGCTTGTTTTATTAATAATATCATATAGGATAAAAAATAACATAATTGTATATAAGCTAAATCTAATAGTTAATCATTTTATGTAATGATGGTTTAAGATGATCATTTCTGGTATGTTAATTCATTAGATAAAAAACCTCATGTGATATTAGACATTTAATAGAGTATGTTATAAATCAGTCATCATAATCAACCTATTGCTTGTATTAATTTTATAGATTTCTAATCATGTAAATTTGGATTTCCATTTGAGAAAATATAAAAAAAGATATTATTAATTGATTAAATTACAGCTGCTATGTTGGGATAAGATTGTTATTTAATATAAATTGAAATTTGGACTTTTGATGAATCTAAAGATTAAATACCATAAACTGATATCTAAGAATTGATTGACCATAAAAGTTATACATAATAATTAAATTATTATCTTTCATAATTTAGATTCTAACCAATACACTTTATTCCACATAATTTGACTGTTTAAGAATTATCAGAATAATTGAATGAAAATTTAAATGTAGAAACATTAAAGGAAAATGAAATTAATGACATATTAGTTGATAAAGATATTGTATAATTTCATTTGAAGAAATCATCATAAAAACCTCTCTTAAATTATTTTTAAACATATATTGGAGGAATTGAAAAGATATTAGAATAAATAAATAAACATTTATATGTAGTAAAAGCAGATTATGTTTATAAACAATTATTTATTGAATTACATTTCTTATCTGAAGTTGAGGGTTTCTATTACTCTATTATTTAAACTGAAGGATTTTTATAATTGTTATTAGCAGTAGCATTTTTAAATGATAAAAAGGAAGGCGAACAAGCATACAATAAAGTTATTCAATTGATGTATTAATCATTAGCTTTCTTATTTGATTAAAATCCAAATTTAAAGGAGAAAGCACTAATGATAACTAAAGTCTAAATTAAGATTATTAATAGAATTGATTCTTACTTAAATATATTTAATCGAAATAGTTAATCTTAATTTTAACTCAAATTTGAATCAAATAAATTAACTAATCCAAAATAACCAGAAACTCAAAAAGGAAAACCAAAAGGAATTGGTTATGGTGATATTAATTATAAGACTTAAATATTTGATATCTCAAAAACTTAAGAATAATAATAATAATAATAATAATAATAATAATAATAATAATAAGATATACCAAAATAATAAATTAAAATTAAATAAAGTTAATAAGAGATAAATCTAATTACTTTAATGAAATGTCTTAGAATATTACTTGATTAAGATTATAAAGAACCATCAGTTATTGAATGTTTATAATAATCACAAGTTTTAAATTTTATAATAAAATACTTTTAAAATATCAATATAACTTAAATAGAAGGTTCTAAAATATTTATTGAAATAGTAAAAATAATAGAAAATTTTGCAAAATATTAAGTTACTTTAAAATTATTTTTGATTAATGATAATTAGAGTTTATTTAGATGTTTGGAAACTTTTAATTAATGGGCTATAATGTTTATTAAAACATTCAACTCAAAAATAGAAGAAGTAAATAAATTTATGGAAGTATATGATTATGTTGAGTCTTGTTTGTATGCATCAAAAATGATTAATATAAAATATTTAAGTTCAGATTAGTAAGGCAAATATTAAGAATAAATGAGTATGCATTAATTTTATAGACCATTTATGAAAAAATTAGCAGTTGGTAAATGTGAAATCAAAAATGATGCAGAATATTTGAGTGTGATGAAAGACTATTATTAAAATACTAATAATCCAAATTAAGTTAAAATGTAAAAGTTAATATAAGAAATCTCAAATATTGAAGATAATCTTCCTATGGAATCTACAAATTCTATATTTTTGAGATATGATTCGGATAGAATGGATTGTATGAGAACAATTATTTTTGGTTCAAGTGGTACTCCATATGCTCATGGAGCATTTTTATATGATATGTACTTTGGAGAAGACTATCCATCCAGACCTCCAAAAATGAAGTTATCAACAACTGGACATGGAAAGGTGAGATTCAATCCAAATCTTTATAATTGTGGAAAGGTTTGTTTGAGTTTATTGGGAACTTGGGGAGATAGTTGGATAGTTAATTTTTCAACTATCTTATAAATTTTAATATCAGTGTAATCAATGGTCATGTGGGAGAATGTAATGTTTAATGAACCAGGTTGGGAATCATAAATGGGTACTCCAAATGGAGAATAGGCTAATAGAGGTTATTGCAATTTTGTAAAGGTTTAAAATATCAGATATGCAATGGTTGAATAATTACAGAAACCTCCAAAAGGATTTGAAGAAGTTATTCACAAAAGTTTTTATTTAAGAAAAGATTTAATTAAAAAAGAAATTGAATCATGGATTGAATAGGCTAATCTACCTGCTACTTATGGATAAACATAAAATCAATGCAATTATGGTTCATCACCTGGTCTATATAAACAAGAATTGATTAAGGTTTATGATGAATTAAAAGTAGAATTAGAAAAGTTAAAATTCAATATAGGAACAGATTTTTATTCTATTCCAGATGAGAAGAAAAAGTCAATTGCTATTAATTAGGATTATATTTATAAGATGGAATAATAGGAATTAAATAATATATAAATGCCTCAGGGATTAGATATGAATGATATTGATATTAGTTATGAGGATACTTTATAATAAAGACAATTTGATTCAAATGATTAAAATTTATAAAATTTGATGAGTAGATATATTGGAGTAGTAGGATTGGATGCAGTCAAAAAATAAAGTGAATCAACTATTTTTATTCATGGTTTAAATGGATTGGGAATAGAAATAGCAAAGAATATTGTATTGTCTGGAGTGAAGAGATTAATTATATTTGATCCTACTCCAGTATAATTACCTGATTTAGGAACAAATTTCTATTTAAATCAGGAGGATATTAATTATCGTAGAGATGAAAGAGTTTTAAATAAGTTAAAATATTTAAATCCTTATGTTAAAATTGATATCTTATAAAATAGTATATAAGAACTTAATTTAAATGATATTTAAGTATTTATAACATAAGATCCAAAATTATCAACTGAAATATCTAATTAAAATAAAGTGGCAGTCATTTTGGCTTAAACTAGAAATATATTTACTAGGATAGTAACTGATTTTGGCAATGAATTTAATATTATAGATAAAGATGGAGAATAATTATCAGAAGTTATGATCGAAAGTATTTAGAATAATGTAGTAACTCTATTTAAGAATTAAAATCATAATTTAAATGAAAATGATTTTGTTTTAATTTAAGAAGTAAGATAATAAGAAGGATAATAGGAATCATATAATTAAAAATTCTAAATAAAAAATATTAAAAGAAATTCATTTGTATTAGTTACTGATAAAATATTTTGTGATTACATTAGTCATGGAGTTGCTTATTAATAAAAATAAACATTTAAATTACCATTCTAAAGAATTCAAAATGTTTTAAATTCATTCTCTAACTTTTCTGAAAATATGGGAATGTTGGATAGAATAGATGAAATTAAAAGAGATTTGATTCATTTTTGTTTAAATCATACAGATTAATTAAATGATAATTGGAATTTAGATAAGATTAAACTATTTATTAATGAAATTTTATCATATAAAGTTGATTAACGACTCAATGAACACTTTAATGAAGATGTATTTAACAATTATAAAGATGATTTAATGCCTCTCTTGATATTATTATCAATTAATACTTAATTATAACCATTATGTGCAATTATTGGAGGTATGGCAGCTTAAGAAGCTATGAAAGCAATAAATAAAAAATATACACCTATACATTAAGTTTATGTCTAATCATTTGAAGATGTATTACCTTTTAAATTAAGAGAGTTGAACAATTTATAATCAGAATATCAATAATTTTTATTAAAATATGGAATTAATTAAAATGTAAATTCTAGATATAAAGATTTAATTAATACTCTTGGATCTGTATAAAATTTGCATTAATCAAATGTCTTTGTAGTTGGAGCAGGTGCAATAGGTTGTGAATTATTAAAAAATTATGCTCTTTTAGGTGTTGGTAAAAATGGTTCAATATATGTTACTGATCCAGATATAATTGAGAATTCAAATCTAAGCAGATAGTTCTTGTTTAGAGAAAAGCATATTAGAAAACCTAAAAGTTTGACAGCTGCTTCAGTTGTAAAATCAATGAATCCTGATATTAAAATTATTGCTAGATTAGATAAGGTATGTTAAGAGACTTAAGACATATATCATAATCAATTTTATAAATAAATGAATTGTGTTACTAATGCATTAGATAATGTTTAAGCAAGATTATATATAGATTCAAAATGTATTGAAAATGATATTTGTTTAATTGAGAGTGGAACATTAGGAACAAAAGGACATGTATAAACTATCATTCCTAATCTAACTGAAAGTTATGCAAGTAAATAGGATCCTGAATAAAATAATGATATTCCTTATTGTACTTTGAGGATGTTTCCAGAAAATAATATCCATTGTTTAGAATGGGCAAGGGATAAATTTGAATAGTATTTCTATCGTAAACCATCTGCTTTAGTGTAATTGATGTAAGAAGCATCACCGTAATAATAAACTGTAGATTTAGCATTAAGAATTTTAAAGAAATATCCTAAATCATTTTAATAATGCCTTGAGTTAGGAAGATAGAAATTTTAGAAGTTATTTGTATTTGATATTCAAGCTTTACTTAATGCATATCCTTTAAATTCAGTAACAAAGGAAGGTAAATTGTTTTGGTCACCTCCAAAAAGAGCCCCATAAATAATTGAATTTAATGGAGCATTTGCATATAAGTTTGTTGAATATTTTGCTATTCTAACTGCTTAAATCTATGGAATAGAGATACCATAATAATATGATTTGAATAAAATAAATGTGGAGTTACTTGATAAAAAATAAATGAAGACGAATAAAATTTAAGATCTAGTGGAGATTTAATAAAATAATTAAATTGAATAAGAAGTGGAAGTTAAGAATTATAATCAATTAATAGATGAAGCAAGGAAATTGTTAAATTAAATTAAACCTAGTTTACCATAACCTTAATAATTTGAGAAAGATGATGACTTGAATCATCATGTATCATTCATTACTTCAGCTACTAATGGAAGAGCTCTTAATTATGGAATTTAATAAGTAGATTGGATGTGGACCAAATTAAAAGCAGGCAGAGTATTATGATTCAATATATTTCATAGATTATACCAGCTATGGCTACAACTACTTCTTGTATTGCAGGATTATAAACTTTGGAATTAATTAAAATATTATAGAAAGGTCATAATTATAGAAATACTTTTTTGAATTTAGCTATTCCATTTATCATGTAAAGTGAACCTGGAGATGTTTAAAAAGTAAATACATTTTTTAATTTTAGTAAACTTTGTCTAATGGAATGAAAATCACTATCTGGTCTAAATACTAGTTGAAGATATGTAAATATTTGGAACCATTATCTTGTATTATAAGACAATTAGAAAATCTATTTAATACATAGGTTATCAGTATTCAATAAGGAGCAAAAGTTATATATCTATCTTAGATGCTACCAAAAGATGAAGTTGAAACCTATGATTTGCTAAATACTCCGATATCCTTGTACGTGTAATTTGTTAATCGTAAATCATAAATTAATGTGTAACTTAAAGGTTGTTCATGGGTTGTGGTTATTCTTACCATGATATGAGTATAAATTAATAATTATTAATATAATGGGGAATTCAAATTAAAAGTTGTAAGAAGAGAAGTATGAGAATGTGATGAAAAAATTCAAATTGAAAGAGTCTATTCATCATAATTAATTGGGTATGATAAGAGTCTACACTCTCAAAGATGATAATGTAATTGATCTACGATTGAATAGAATTATTCTATTTTTGAATTTCATAAGACACCTACAACATCAGAGGAAGCCAAACTCATGTTAGCACATTATAGAAATAGGAAATGTTATAACAATGATCATCTCACATAAATATTTTTCATCTCTGAATAGCATAGTCAAATCCTATGTTAAGATCAAACTTAATTAACAGTAATAGGTGAATTCTTTTACAATAACATTTAAAATGAAATGAAACAAAATTATTAAACTAAAAATTATTCAAACCATATCTAACAATTTCCAGAATTAAGATTATGGTAAATAACACTTTAAATTATAAATGCTTGTACATTTTTAGAAAAGAATGGAAGATATCATGGAGAAATAAAATCTAAAAATATATATTTGCATCCAGATCAAAGTGTAAAATTAACAGTAATCATACAATTATATATCATAGGAATACAATTTTATATATGGAAGTATGACTGGATATTAGAAGGCATTGTTATTAAATGATTTTCAACTTCTATCTCCTGAATTGTTAAAGGAATTAAGAGCAAAGAACTCTTAACCAAATGTAGATTTAATCAAAGGTGATGTATTTGCTTTAGGATTAACTTTATTGGAATTAGCTAGTCTTAGTTCTTGTGAATAATATTATGATTGGATAAGCAAAGAAGTTTATATTGATAGAATTATCAAAGCAAATGATCAATTAATATAGAGAGGCTATTCAACTCTTTTCACTAATTTAATATATTAGATGGTATCTGAAGTAGAGACTAGACCAAGATTCAGTGATTTAAAAGAAGTATTATCTCATTTTGAAAATGAAATCAACAATAATATTGACTTCTACTCCAAATATTAGATTAAATAGAGTCATTAATAAAATATTTATAATTCTGTGTATACTTAGCCATACTAGAGACCTGGATAGATCAGTTAAACCTAATCGATATATTTACCAAATGGATCATATTGAATATATATAAAATAAATTAATATGTTCAGATAAAGGAGATATTTTTGTCAATCCATAACTTTTTATTAAAGAGAATAGTAACTAAACAAAGTAATGAAGGATTGTGAAGATTGCTTTAAGTAATTGGATCAACATGGTAAATCAATTAAGAGAGACACTAAAGATATGTTCATTAAATTCACTTAAGGAAAGGTAGAAAAGATTAATCATATAATTTAGATGTAAGAACAGAAGAAACTCTTGGAAACTGATTCTGTTGGTGTATTTTCAATGGTTTTAGATATAATAGAAAACCTTATTCATGATAAGCCATTGATGTCTTATATTCTGACAACAATTGAAGCAATCATATCAGGTATGTATCACAAATAAATGGAATAGACAATCAAAGATTATTTAAATAATTTATGAGAGCATTGACTCCTTAAGTATTACCAAAATTAAAGTAATTCTTATTCCTTGAAGGATATGATCCAATGGCATATGAGGCAGCTGCAAAGATTGCCACCATGATAATAGCTGAAGAAGGAGGAAATGATGCAAAAGAATGGGTTATATTGTTTTTAGGAGGAATAGGTAATTACTATTTAATATAATCTTTAAAAGGTAGTAAATTAAAAATTGCAGATTTTATGATCATGCCAATTTGTGTTCATTTCTTAAAACATGAAGCTCTTGCAATCTAATTTATTAAGAGTGGTGGAATTAAGATGTATTTATATGTATTCATTTAGAATATCTAATTTATTATCAAAATATTCTACAGATTTACAGATTGCATATTATACTATTTTAGGATTATGGTTGCTCAGTTTTACAACTGAATCTATTCCATTATTTAATGATCCAACAATTGGTTTGATCAAATTGATAATAGAATCTGTATAAAAGATATCAAGAGAGAAGATCTTAAGAGTTTCATTTGCATGTTTTAGAAATTTGGTTGATGTATCTCCTTAATGTATTGAATTAATGGTTGATAATGGATTGATTAAAGTAGTTGATTTACTTTTGAAGGGAAATCTAAAAGATTAAGATTTGATAGATGATATCAAATATGTTGGAGAAATTTTGGAAAAGAATATGAAAATATTAACGTAAAATCAATTTTAATAATATAGTTCATTTGAGAAATATGTTAAAGAATTGAATGCTTAAAATTTAACCTGGAGTCCAGTTCATACTGAAAAGTTTTGGAAGGAGAATGTGAAGAAATTTGAAGAAAATGATTTCTTATTAATTAGGTATCATGATTTTTGATTTTAGAAAATTGGCAGAAATATTAAAATCAAATAACAATTAAAATGTGGCAGTTGCTTGTTATGATTTAGGAGAGTTTTGTAGATTTCATCCTTTTGGAAAAGTGTAATTAAATTGATATAAGTATAGAGTATTAGAGTAATTGAATGCAAAATAAGAGATTATGAGATAGGCTAGAAATGATGATTAATAGATTAGAGAACATGCTTTATTGTCATTATAAAAGATAATGTTGCATAATTGGTAAGTATGATAGAAGATTAAATATATATATATATATATTTGTATATTTGAATATTAAATAAAATTAATTATGTCTGAATAGTAGGTAGGTTAGGTATGAATATATGTTTATTTGAATAGGAATAATTGGATGTAACAGCCATGATGGAAGATTTGTATGAAAAACTAATATTATTGAATTATGAATAAAGTTATGTGAAACAAAAGTAAGTTTAAAACTACAATATATAGAGGTGGTAAGCCATTGAATAGGGCATACTTTGTCAATCAAACCAATTCTAGTGAATAATTCAGTTAATTCAAAACGTATAATATATTATTTATAATTAGATTGGTGAAATGGTTGTTTTCTTAGAATGATGTATAAACTACTGATTTTAATAAGTTGGATGATCCTGTTACATTGTCATAGAATATATGTATAATATCTTATTATAGTAATAGTAAATGAAGTCAAAAATATTGGAATAGAAGTAGACTTTCCACCGCTTAAATTAAAATAAGGTTTTGGGGAATATGTTGTTTATGTGTTATAGCAATTGGCTAGCAAAGCTTTATTAAAAAAGAAGTTTCAATTTAAAAAAGCCAAAATTGAATAATAATCTTAGACGTAAGAGAATATATTTGATCTAAAAGTCGATAAGATGAAGAACCTGTGTAGGAAACTGGGAGTGTATCATCAGACTCTGATCCTGAAGTGGCATCAGAAGAAGAACCAGAAGATGTGTTTAATGAATAGGGATTTCAAAAGGAGTAAATAAGCTATTAATACAAAGTGAAGAGAGAATGGTGATAGAATCTAATGTGAATCCATAGGAATGGGCCAAGGAGGTTGAGAGAGCTGCATAAAAGATTAAAATAGTAATAAAGCCTAATGCTGGAGAATGGAGATAACATTTTGATGCCACTAAATAATATTCATCATAAATTAAAACAATTCTACCAGAGGCTAGAGTTAAATTGGAAAGATTGACTGATGAATTGTCTGAGATTCTAGATAGGATTACTAAAAGAGAGTATAATATTAATGAAAACATGCATGATATGGTAGAATTGAAATTGTATATTTAAGGGAAGTGAATACAAAAAGAAGAATGAAGAAGTCAAGAAGATTGAATTGTAATGCAAGAATTATACAAATGCAATCAAAGAGATGGGGGATCAATATAAGTAAATTTCAGAAAAGTATGAAACTGTATAAAATAAATTGAATGAGCATGGTAGTATCTCTACTGATTAATCTCCTGTGATCAGAATTAAGGCATCTTTAACTAAACTTAGAGTATTACTTATTTTTAATTCTTTTAGTTAGAAATTAAATAAATGGATCTTAGAATTGGAGTCATGTCACATAATATTCTATAAAGAACATTCCATGAATCCAAAGCTATGTAAGAAAGAGATTTTCATGAAAATGGACTTATATTAAATGATTCAGACGAGTTAACAGATTGATATATATATATTTATATATAATTAATACACCATTTAAATTAATTAATACACTTGTCATTATATTAATTATTAATTATACATGCCTTAATTATCCAAGCAAATTCAATACGGACTTGTTGCAGCATTTGCGTAAGACCTTTTTTATCTATATTTAGAGTTGGTTTGGGTACACTCAAAGTTGCTTAACGACCATTTGAAACATGCATTGGATATGTTCTCTCTTTAGGATCAATTGTGTATTTGATTTCTCTATGCAAGTATCTTATTAGGTTGGGATAAGTTACCATTTAACTAAACTAATTCAACTGATGGTGAAGAATTAACAAAGGACGAATTATATGAAAGAAGAAGATTATTAAAGGAAGAAAAGAAACGATAAAAATAACTTGAAGCTTAAGAATTGAAAAGATAATAAAGATCCCCATCTTCAGAATCTCCAGATAAAAAATCACCTGAAAGAGCTTCTTCTCCATCAGAAAGTGAAGGAGAAAAAAAGAAAGTTTAAGAAACTAAAACAAATTCAAAATAATAATAATAATAACAACAACAATAATCTAATGTCAATTAATAATAAAACAAAAAATCAAATAAATAATAGTAATAATAATAATAATAATAATAATAACAATAATAACAATAGAATACAAAATAATAAACTAAAGAAAAAGGAAAATAAACATAAGAAAAATAAAAACAATAACCTATTGAAGATGACGATGATGAATGGGATGAAGTCTATGATCCAAGATAAAATAAAAAAGCCAATCTATAGAAATAATAATAATAGGCTGAAGCATAAAAATAAGCTGAAGCTAAAGCTGCTGCAACTGCAAAGGCTGCCGAAGAAGCAAGAATTGCTGCTGAAATTGCTATTAAAGCTGCAGAAGAAGCTGCTCAAGCTGCCAAATAATCAAAAGGGTAATTCATTTAATTAATTTTTACTATAGATCTAAAGGTAAAAATACTAATGCTAAATAATAAAAATATGATGAATAAGAAGACGGAGAGTAATTATTAATAAATATATTATTAGTGATGATGGATGGGTTAAGGTTGATTCACCAAACAAAAAATAAAAAGGAGGAAAGAAAAACAAATGAGCTGTTTTTTTAAGCATAAATATAAGAATTAATGTTATCTATGGTATATTTTTCTTTATTGTTTAAAATTCCTTAATAAACAAATTCACAATTTTTAAATTGTTTGCTTGCTTATAAATAAATACTATATATCATAAATCAAACTTTGATTTTTACTATTCATCTCCTTGATTCTTTCTAAACTGATATTCTAAATATTATTATTAATATTCTTAAGGAATGTTGGCTCCTTATTTTGCCTCCTTTGCTAATCCCTCATAAAAGTCATCCTAAGTATCAAATCCAGGTAAACTTTATTCATCATCATCATCTTCAAACTTGTATCTTTGTTCCTTTCTTGGCTCTTAAATTGTTACATCCAAATTTATTTTCTTTCCTTCCAAGGCTGCTCTAATATACTAAATAAGTAACAAAATATACAGCATCCTCTTATTCAATCTCTATCTCTTTCAAAGTCTTTGAATTTTATACTTTTTATTTCATCTTATCATACTGTCCTTCCATTTTTATTAATACTCCTGTTGAAAATACTACAAACACTAACATAGGTAATGTTTCCTTAGAAAATCTTCTATATTAATTGTACTTCTTTCTTATATCTGGTCTAAGCATGAATTATTGCCACCTTTTATCAATTCTTAATTATAATTTACCATGACAATTTTGGCATTGCTGATTGAGGATTTTATCCAATCTACTCTGAATATGCCTTCATTATCTCTGGATCCAATTGGCTCAATTTGACAGGTTTTTTCATATAAGAATTTATTCTTTGTTCGTGAGGCTACTAATATTTAGGTTCTTCGTCTTATTGATTCATTTCCAAATTTATTAGAATATAAAATAAGGCTAGAAAATTAAATTATTATAAATATTTTAAATGATATAATTTATCATTTGGATCAGTCATTAAACAAGTTTACAGTTAACACTTCAGAATTTTCCTGAATAATGTATAGAAATTAGTCATTTGGAAAAGATTTAAGATGACTTTGAAAGAGATTTTTTAATTACTTGTGGACAATCTTCATTTAAGAATAGGTCTCCTTTGAGTTCACATTTTACTCTTCCTATTACCTCTCCTTCTAATCCAAAATTTATTACTCCTTTATAAATTTCTCAATTTAGATCTCCTACTCATGTAATTTCCTTTTAATAAACTATTATAGTTTATTTTGAGTTTGATTCGAGATCCTACAAGAAAGACAGTGGGTTGTTTCTATTTGAGAATGGACACTTTTCTATTGATGATCCTCTTAAATTTGAGTAATTAACCATTTGTATTAGTTCTGATTCGCAGTTTAGGGTTATGGGAGTGAGAGTGGTTAGGCAGAAGTATCATTTTCACTTTAGATTTGATCCTATAAGAGGCTTTTTTCCTCTTCACTGTTTAATAATTAGTTTAAATTGGATGAATTCATTTATATTATTATTAATAAATTTTTTTCTCTCCTATTTGATTATTTCAATCGAAAGTTTGAATAATTTGAAAAAAGAATAATAATAAAAGAAAATTAAAAAATCTATAACTTTGAAATTACATTTAATTCCAAGAATTTTAATTATTAAACTAAATATAATGAAATAATTACTCTTTATTATAAAATTTTTTTGTTATTATTGATAATAATATATTTATAAATTAACAAGAATGATTCAAAATTTTTTATCTCTTAATCTTAAAGTAATATTTTTGTATGGGTCTTACTCATTAATAAAGGAAGCATTCTCCTAACATAAGTTGTTTCATAGCTTTATCAAAATCTTAATTTGCATTCTTTATCTTTTTAAATATTTTGAATCTTCCGAAATTCTTATAGTTTCATCATGCCAACTAATTTAATTTATTTTTGGTAGTGTTAATATCAATTGGTTTTACAAACTTTTGAATTTATTACTTATAATTAATTATCTTATTCCTTTATTCAATCTTTATAAATTATTATATTTGATCATCATCAATAATGTATCTCTCCATGATTATATTTTGATCTATATGTACATCCATTTCATATGATGAATTTTATTAGTGAACTCATCTAAATTTAGATATTTGATAAAAAAAGATATTGTTATACTACAAATTTATAAAGATTTGCTTCTTAATCCTTTATTAGCAACCTATTCTGTAATTTTCTTACAATGAAATAAAGGACTACTTAGTTAACTATTGATAAGGATCATGTCAAATTAGCATTAGCTTCTAATTAATTACTATTTCATTATCTCTATCCCTTATCAAATCATGATTAACACAAAATTGGAAGATCCTCTTTTAATTTTTCAATTTAATTATTAATCATTTATTATATTATTAATTAATTGCTATCTTAAAATTATGCTTAACAATTTAATCTATACAAGCCAATTTAGTTCACTTAGAGGTATTACATTCTCTTCTAAATGGACCAGTTCTTTAGTAGTTAAGTATATAAAAGGTAGTCAAAGGGAATCAAAGAATTATTTATTATCCTTCAGATGGGATACTTACATCTTTCTTAATCAAACCTCTGGGGATATCAAATCTATTTTATTTGAATACTTATCCATAAATAATTATTTTAATCTTAACCTTAAAATATGAATTAATTCTTTTAGGATAATAGGATAATACTATATTGATAAGCAATATTTTCCAAAATCTATTGTTGCTTCTGGATTTGAACTTATTGGATCATGAATTAAACCGCTTCTTTGCAGTTTCTAAATTACATATTATTTTCAAATTATTTTAGAGAGTAATTCTTTAATTCAGCGTCTAGAATGAAAATAATTATCCAAAAATATGTACTAGGTTATGTTGATTATATTATTCAAAAATAGTGAGTATAATTTAATTAGTAGATAGTATCAACACTAAATACATAATAAATATAAAAAAATTTTAGTAAGTCTATCCAAAGCTTGTAATCATAGAGTCTCTGTGATTGATAATCGAAAGAGAATTCCTTAAAATTTATTTAACTATCACCTTCAATTAAATATAAAATGAAGCAAATCTAGCATCTTTTGAGTGCGGTTAGGATCTGAAATAATATCTTTAATCCTTTTTTATAGTATTGAATGATAAATGTATATTAATCAATTTTGAAGTATTTAATAAAATAATAATTTTCATATTATCGTTAATAAAAAAGAAGCAAAATGGTTCTATGATTGGAAATTAATAATTTAATTCTATAAAATTAGCTATTAGATTCTTGAGTAACTAAGATGTTATTAAATCTACAGAATATGATGAATGCCGATGTAATCTTTTCCATTTAATTGAAAAAGGAGGAATTTTATAATTAATAATTTTTCGATATTAGTACTTTTTTTAATGATCAGCTAAGATTAAATAGATGAGTTGAAACCACCTTTTTTATAAAAGCTATTCAGCATGTGTTCAAATTACAGTGAATAGGATTTTCAAAAACATCCTCCAAAACTACAAAAATGGTAAAAGAAATAATATATTAAAGGAATTCATACTTTGATAATGAATAAGTTCCTGAAAAATTGTAAAATGTTTAGGGAGAAACCAATAACATACATGATGAAAGTCCAATAGTAGAAGGAAACCTACAAGAGTAGAAAGAATAAATTAAACAAGAAGATTTCTAGCCTTGCAGTTGCTAAAAGACTCAATGTTTAAAGATGTATTGTTCTTGTTTCCACAATGGGAGATTTTGTGGGAAATCATGTAGATGTGAAGAATGTAAAAATACGGAAGAATTTAAAATGAAAAAAATGCAAGCTATGGATTATGTGAAGAAGAAGGCTCATAGAAATAAGAAGGTTCCAAAAGAAAAAATATTTGAGACAGAAGAAATCTGGGGATGTAATTGTTCTAAGACAAGATGTGTGAAGAAATATTGTGAGTGTTTTATCAGGGGGAAAAAATGTACTGTAGAGTGTAATTGTGATCATTGTGACAATGGGAAAGATGAAGATTTATTTAATGAGATTAAAAAGTAGAATGAAAAACCTAAAATACAAAAAAGGATAAGAAAAGAAAGACAACCCTTATAATGAATTCTTTATGCACTTTAATATCAAATACCCTAATTTAATAGAATATATATGAAAAAAACTATAATCGAATATTCAAATACTTCAACATTGAATCTATTTTAGTTTTAAGACTTCCTTTTCCTTAAACAACTTCTCAAAATCCTACTACATTCTACTCAGTACAACACTAAACATTTTAGCCTTCTGAGCCATTTCTATTTTGTCTTTTTCTTCCTTTGTACTCTATTATCTCAAAATGGGTGGCATTGTTTATGTTAGTTTCTTCTCTCCTATTGTTAATATTTTATCTCTTACTAAAAAGTTAATATAATAGAAATACTGTCTATATCTCTTTGCTTTGCTATAATGGCTCTAGTTCTACTATTTTATGGATTCTAAATCATGATATCCAAATATGGTGAAACACCAAATATTCTTTTATGCATAAATTTAGCATCATTACCTATCTTTTTTTATTTGCTACTCTCTAAAAATATGAATCTGCAAAATAAATTATTTTAATCAAATAATCTATCAGCAAAATGAAATATTTTATCCATAGCAATATTACCTGGTGTATTAATTTCTGTTCTTGGTTTCTCGAAAAATATTATATAAAGATTTTTATATAAATATTCAGTTGCCATTTTCAATGAAACTAAAATCATAGGCATTATTAAATGCATCCACAATTTAGGAGCATAAAATGATTAAAATGATTCAATTATTTCCATCATCTATATATACATTTACTTTTTGGTTAATGTTTGTATTTAGATTGGCAATGTTACACCAAATACTAACCAATATGATAAATGAATGAATAATCCTATTAATTTTACCATCTCACCTTTCTGAATTAATTAAAATACATTATCAACTTAATATTTTTCAAATACAATATATCGTGTTTCTACATCATCATTTACTTTTTCTTTACTTACTTGTTATTATTGTTACTACTATTTTTCTTAACTTTTAGGATTTGCCTTAATTGGAAATATACTTTTAGGAAATAATTTATCTATTTATTTTAAAACTTTTTCAATATCTTCTGGTTTTATATTGGGAGGTTTCTATACATCCTTCAATAATGGAGCTGGTATTTCTATATGAATAAAAGGTAATTAGAATATTTTGCTTTCAAATACCAAAAATTTATCATGTTCTGAATGTGTTTCATCATTTTATTGAAATTCTAGTCTATCCTAATTGACCATATTCTAATTTTATTTTCTTTAAAATGTCTAATTAAAAGGGAATAAATATTTGTGTTTGATCTATTCTATTGAGAAATCTAATTTAAATTTAATTTTCTTTTCTTCCTCTTTTTCCAATAATTCCTTTTATTATTCAACTTCATTTTTTTATTATAATGCTAATTATTATTATGTTAACTATTAATCTTATTCTTATTCATTCTTTTTTATTGAAATTTTCTTTAGATCCTACTCTTTTTATACTTCATCCAATACATCCTTTTCTTTTTATCCTTAAGGTATTTCTATATTCTTTTTCTTTTATCTAACTACAATATTAATAGTATCAGCATATAATCCAGATGCTCAAAATTATATAATTATTTTACTATTCCATCCACCTGTTATTTCACATCTATTTAATGGATAATTCTTTAAAATCATCTATATATTTTTTTGATTAGCTTCAATTCCTAAACTCTCCAAATATTTGGTTGCATATTCTTATTCAATTATTTTTGTAAAATTAGCATTTTTTCCAATAACTACTTCCTATTTATTAATCATCTATATGACAGTACATGTTATGTGTTTTTTAATTTAATCTAAAATATTCTTTCTTCTATACGTTACTTAACATTTTCTCTTTCTTATTTATTCATTTTTAATTAATAAATTAGAACTAAATTTATAGTTAATTCTATATATAAACAATCAAATCTCATCTCCAAACATCTCATATGTAAAATCCATAATATTATCAAACTTACTAATATTGATTGGTATCTCTGCATATCGTAGTTTTATTAGAACATTATCTAAATACTTAAAATCAGGACATGTCTATTTTATCCTCTTAATTAATTTGCTACGATACTAAATTTTATTGGAAACTTTATTGCCATTGAAGTTTAAATAGACTAATGATGGAGGAAATTCTAAATCCTCAAAGTATTCAAATTGATTATTTTGTAAATTTAAGTATTCTATTGTGTTTGGTAAATTTTCAAATGAAGAAATGTTATTGTAAGATAGATCCAAGACTTTTAGATTAGGAAAATCTAATTTTGGAATGGTTTCTAAATTGCATTTAATTGCTGTGATATTAATAATTTCTTCTTTGTTCTCTATTTAACTCAAAATTTTATCAACATTTGACTTAATAATGGTTACTTTCATTAATAATATTATAATATAATTAATTAATATGAAATATCACTTCAGGAATCTTCATTGGATGCTTCTTAGTTCATTTTTTAGTAAATTTAGAAAAATAATTTATCATCTGCATTTTTCTCCTATTTCAAAGAATTTTATTTTTCAATAATTAATTTAGGGGCAGGCATTTCATTATCTGTTTAAAATTATTTTTTTGTCTTTTGATTAATTTTTTACATAAGATGTTTTTTCTTTGATTTTGGTTCACTTTACTTTTATTATAATTGTTATTTTTCTAATTATTTGTTTTCTTCAATTTCAATAATATCATTTTCTTCAGAATTAATTGAATTTTATGATTATTTCTCCTATTCAACAACTTCTGATGTTTATTATGTTGATTATTAATCTTTACCTTTATTTCTAAATATTTTATATCCAATCACTGCAAAAGCAAGACCAACTCCAACAGAAATTGATATTCTCTAATCCATAGTTGCTCTTAAGTCATTTACAGTTTTAATAACTTTCTATATTTACACATTCTATGCTAAACTTTTCATTTATAATAACCAGAACTTATATTTAATTTATATATATAATCTTAATACATCACAATTTACTAGGATTTTTATTAATTATAAATTTATACAAAACATGTAAATTCATTCAGTACAATTATCAGCAATTAAATGTTAACTATTTCTTTTACTAGATGGGGATATAATAACCTTCTATTATTCAGAATTTAAATCCATTTAAAATGTATAACAATTTTAAGGAGGAGGAGGTTATTGTGCATGTAATGATTATTAATTCGAAACACTTACTAAATCTTGATCTACAGATTTATTCTCTATTTCTTTATTTACTTCTTCCTATTTTTCTTATACAATTTATTATTCAATCTCCACACATATAGATTAATTTACTTTTTAATCTTATTAAGAAACATTGCTATTTTTTGGACAATGTTGTTTATTATTATTATTAAGATTATCATTCTATTCCTCATCTGAACTTTCATTCATTTAAGGTTCAGAATCTTCAGCAATCACTTAATTGTAAATCTACTTATCCCTTATTTCATCTAGATCTTTTGCTTAAGATTAAGAATTCTATTATTATATACGATACTTTCTATCCTAATCATTTCCTGGAGTTGTTGGTTTTGAAGTAAATAAACTAGGAATCTATGTAAATTAAGGTTATGATGGAGATTATTATTAAGGATTCTTTTTATCATCATCTTATTTATTTGAAAAATAGTTTTATTTGCTTGTTTTAGAATCTGCAGTTTTTAGAGACAATTATGATTTCAAATCAAATCTTTTTGAAGTCGATAATAACTAACCATATCCAGTTCCACTTTCATTTTAATTTTATTTTTATTTTGGATGCTATTGTTAACCAATTTATTATTTCTTGTCCTACTTTGATTTTATATATTCATAAGTCGTTATATGTTTATATCTAAAAATATCTAATATATATTAAACTTAAAATATATGTGCATAGATAATAAGTATATTAGGATTATTAAAATCGGTGGATCAATAGCTATACAAATATAAACTAGTATTTATAAATCATCTGCATCGAATAATAAATTAATATCTAAGGCTAATTTGAATATTTTAAAAGTCACCAAGGAAATAACTAATACAAAAAAGTATGAATAGTTCTAATCCCCAACACAATTATTAAGCCATATACAATGATGATCAAATAGTGATACACATCTAATAATAATCTTAAATTACTTATTACAACTCCAACAATGTTTAGTTTTTTCTTAGACATGTGCTTAACAAACAAGACAATATGATTTAATATCAGTTTTAAATTCTTTACTTTAACATAATAAATATTTTTACCCTTATTATTTACATAATATTTCCTATTTCACTATAGGATCTGTTGGATTTATTAGAGTAGCCTTGAGACAACTATAACAAATGGTTGTCACAATAATTGTTAATAAGATTAGCAAAAGTTCCTTATTAATATAAAATTTTATATTACATGAATGCCCTACTCTTCAAACTAAAATGAGAATATGTAAGCTATAATAATATCAGTAAGAGTATAAATCCAACTTACAGTTTGGTATGGATTAAGACCATTAACTAATCCGTTTTTTCTAACAGGTCTTTCTCTACCTTTTTATATATCAACGTTCATTAATAATATATATATATATTATTGTTGTTATTTTGTATTTATGATTGATAATTCAAGGTGCAGGTAAATCTTTTAAGGGTAATTCTCCTACATTTAAGGTCTTTTGATATTCTGCTTCTTCGTTTCTAAAAATATAGTTGATAAATATATAATTACCTCTTCAATCCAAAGTATTATTTAGAAATTAATTGAGTATGATTTGTGAGGAATGGAGTTTTTAATTTAGGATTCCAGAAAGCATCTTCTTTGTATAAATACATCAACTCTTATTTATTCAAGCATGACAATTCATACATTCCTAAATCCTAAATAAAATGATTGAATGAATATATATACATTTTATCTCATATTCTAAACACCAGATTTAGTATAATATGGTAATACTTCAAGATGATGAGTTTCAAAGACATCTTCTCTAACAACACCAAATGATCCCATTCTTGTAACGAAGATTAACTCCTTATCTTTATTGTATTGAACTCTAGTAACATAGTTTCTTCCAATATCATTCATAGACATATGGTGGAAATACCATAAATAGGCTGAAGCAGCAGTTGCAGCCAATACATTAATTCTCATGTAATCCATATTATAGATAGATTATAAGTGATAAGGATAGAATGATGCATCAATTTAATGATCAAACATGAGATTTGTTTTATAAACAATGTTATATGGTAATACCCAGCAAATCCAAGCAAAACTGAATGTTCCTGTCCACCATACAAATTTTAACCATTCTTATAATCTTGTATTTTCATAGATCACTTCACCTTCTTCAAAATTCAAAGTTGGATCAGGATCAGCAGATGGATGTTAAACAAATGGTTAATCATTATAACTTGGATGATACATATCACTTTCTAATCTACATAATCTTTAGAAGGGATTGGCCAAGAATTCTGGATGTCCCAATCTATCAGCCAAATATGGGAATCTTAAATGATATGGTGTTTCAACATCATATTTAGATCCTTTATCTGGATGGAATTTTCTAGTCACAGGTCTAGATTCTAAATCTTTTTCATGTCTCTTTTAACTTTCAGTTTATTCATATGGATAAATAGTTTAAGCAATCCATCTTTTTTCATTTCTGAATACATTTTCATATTCCAATTCTTCATTTTCTAGATTTCCTGCTTATGCATATGGCATGTCAATAGGATAGTAATCTCTGAGACCACCAGTAATATTTTTAGATACTCCTGGTTTTCCTTTCAAGTATGGTCTATCTAAATTCTTGATAGCTTCATCCACTTATTTTTACATAGCTACATCTCTTTTGACTCCATCCACAAGCATATTGTGAGTGTCAACTGTTAATCTTTATTTGTAATCCTATCTTTATGCTGGAATGTATTCAGGATGTGCTGGATCATAATGAGTAATGTGATATGGATACACTTTATATTCCAATTTATTAGCCAATCTCTCTAAATGCTCTTACATAACATTTTTGCGATCTAATTTCTTAACAAAGGATTACCTTTTCTTCTTTATATGGCATTCTTAATGACTTGGCTAGCACTGTATTTGGGAATTTAAGATCTACAATACAAGAACATCCTTATTTAATTTATTTTTATATCTAATAATTACCAAAAAAATTTAAACAATAATTTATAATTAAATGAATACCAATCAACATGAATAACTTTGTCAATTTGAACAATAAAAACCTAAATATTAGCAATTGTATTTAGAACTCTATAAGTCTAAAATCTTTGAAATTCATGGGCCAAAACTATAATAAAGTGATACTCTCAAGTGTTAATAAAACAAAGGTGAATAATTTAATAGTTAAGATGATCCAATCTATTTAGATATCTAAGATAGTTAAGAACAGGAAATAAAATTTAAATTATAAACAATGGAAGAATAATATATTTAATAAAACAACAAAATAATCTAAAGGTTCTTGAAGAATTATAGCTATAATAAAAGATTCGGAAGAAGAAGACGCAATGACTCATCAGAAGATATGGAATATCTAGATATAAACCAAGATTCTCCTTTTATATAGAAAGGCTTTAAAGAATGCAAAATCTGTCTATCATACAAACGGATGCATTAATTTTTGCCTTGTCTGCATGAATTTTGTAAACCTTGTATAGTTGCTCATTTAAAGGAAAATATAATAAGAGGAAACGTCCTAGTAATTTTGTGTCCTCAATTATCTTGTGCAGAATAATTTGGAAATATCTAAATAAAAGGAATTGTTTCACATAACTTATATGAAAAATATTAGAGATTCTAAAGAAGACAATTAATAAGCAAAGACAAAAATGTTAGATGGTGTCCTCGAATTGTATCATTTTTTATATCATATTAAAGGATTGTGAAAATTATGTAATTGGAAAAGGTAACAATTTACTGACTTGTTCTTGTGGTCAATAAATATGCTTTAAATGCGGTAGCCAATATCATGAAGATATGTCTTGTGAATAAGCTATGGACTTCTAGTATCTTTAAGCAAGGAAAAAACTATAAGTTAATGATTGTCCTAATTGCTCAGTTCCTATTGAGAAGAAAGGAGGCTGCAATCATATGACATGTTATAAATGTGAATATGAATTTTGTTGGATTTGCAGAGGCAAATATTCATCAACTCATTATGGTATATTTAATATATTTGGATGTGCAAGTATTTTCTATTGATTATATCTTTAGTTCCTGGAGGACAAGTTTCTAATATCAAACCTTTATAAAACCCTATGTTGATTCGGGTTATGATGATCATCCCTAAACTTTTACTTACAATAGTCTTGACTAGTGGACTGCTCATCTTTCTTCCTTTCTTTTTACTCTACTTAATTATATCAGCACCCTACCGAATATTAAAAAGAACATCAAATTTCAGTATGAATAGTTATAGAAAATGTGCTTAATTTGGATTATTTTAACTATTCCTTTTTAGTGGAATTATACTATCTCCTATCACAATTATTTGTGCCATATTAATCAGTCCTATACTATTGATAAATTATATAGTTGAAAATTTCTGATTTTATTCACTTTTTTATATTTATATTATATAATAATATACTTTTTCAATAAATTAAATCTTTCAAATCATTTTCCTTGTTTCTTTAATCAAATGAAGACACATCCACCTCTACTGGCTATCCCATAGTTGTCTTTATTCTTGCTTCTCCTATTAATTACCCTTTCAAAGTTATTGGTCTTTTCTAATTCAAAGCTATTGAAAATGCTTTGATATTCATTAATATCACTTTATCTTCAAATGATTTCTTTCCAACAGGTACCATTAAATTTGAACCTGAATCTACTCTGAATTCAATTGAACCTGCTTTGGCTCCTTTAATTGCTGATGATAGTTCTTATGGTAATACTAAGGTGCCAGCCTTTGGATTTGGCATTAATCCTTTAGTACCTAATAATCTTGCATAAGGTTTTAAAAGTATAAGCATATCTTATGTTGTTATTAATTTTTCAAATTTATATGTTCCATCTTTAATAGATTTTAATATTTCCTCTTGACCAACAAAATCTGCTCCTGACTTTGATTAATTAAATAAATACTCTCAATGCAACATCATTAAATTCATTACTTGTTAAGACAGCTATAGATACATTCTTTCCCAATCCTCCTGGTAACATGCATGTCCCTCTTACATTTTAATCACCATGTTTTGGATCAACATTCAACCTTAATTAAAAATCAATTGTCTCATCAAATTTTGCTTTAGCACCTTATTTTATTAATTTCAATGCCTCTCCTATTCTTATTTTTGGGGTGTCTGTTATTTTCACTTTTGCAAAAAAAGCTAAAACTCTTCCCCTCAATAACATTTTTAATATTATAATATATGAATATTAATTATAAATTAATTATATATTATACAGACAAACATTTCTATATAACTAAAATAGTCTATTTAAAAAAATAATCAATATGGAAATAACTTGAAAATGAGTATTTATTCATTGATTCAATTTAATTAATATAAAAAAAGAGTAATTACAATTGAATTTATTATGGTTTAATTAATTTTCTATGAAAATAACTGAAGTTCTTATATGAATATAGATTGATCAAATATAAGATGTTCCACTTTTATTAAATTCATTATCATTAGAATGTATCAATCTCAAATCCTTCAAATTCTTCTAACCCAAATTATTCTTTTTAATCTCTTGTCCTATACCAAATTAGTGTTGTTGCTGCTATAATTACTATAATAAAAAATGCTAACAATGCATATTCAAACCCAAAATCTGTTTAAGATTGAAAATTAAAAGTATAATTTGCAATCTTTTAATTCAAATAGTTATAAGCAGATAATTAACATTAATTTGATAGGTTTAAATGATAGACAAAAATTTAAAAGCTATCAATTTTATATTATGGATAACCTAATATGTATCCATAAGAACTATTAAATGTCAAAATAGGTGGTGAAACGAAATATTACAAAGAATCAACATAATAATTTGATGCCAGTTCAGTCGCTCCTGAAAGTTGGATAGGTTGATCCAAAATTTTTTCATTTATTTGAAAACTAGAAAAATTGTAAATAATATATCTTGGATTCATGTAAGATCTAAAATAACCTACAACAACTAAATCATTAGAGATTTATGCATCAACAAATTAATATGAATTGTTCGCAAATAATGGAGCAGAATATTACAATAATGTATTTAATTGTAAGATAGATTTTGTAAAATCCTTTTCATTTATTATATATTCTAGTTAGACAATAATGCTAAATGAGTTGATAAAGCACATAATTGCAAATTTGTTTTATTTTTATGAAAGTATAAGAATTCCTACAATTAAAGATTCAAAATAGAAGTTTTTTTAAATTTACAAATGTTTAGGTTAAATAAAAGATATTTATTCTTTCTAATAACGCTTTCCTAATTGATAATATAAATTTTAATCATCTTAACATACATAAATAATTGCATAAAAAGAATAATTTTAATATTAAAACACGAATGATTGGAAACTACGCAAATAGCATAATGTAGAGATACTTTAAGTAATATTTAAGGTTGTTTAATAGATTGTAATAAGTTAGTTATTATAAATGTATAAAATATCATCTTAAAGTATTAACTATGATATATAGGTATTAAATCTTGTCAAGTAGGTCATATTACCTAATGATTAGTTTGTTATATTGATCCTAAATAAGTCATATCCATAATAACTTTATGAATTAGGTTGATAACAAATAATAAATATATAATTAGCATTCATTTAGGCTTTAGAATTTTAACAAGGATACTTTAACTGATTTGATCCTTGAATTAATTTCCCTTCTGGAGTCATTGTATAAAGTTATAAGTATTATTCTTAGGTATTTGATAAATTTTAATTTTAATTGCATAAAACTTATTAATTAAACACAGTAAATACACTGCAGTAAAACTGAGCCAAGTTCGTTTCAGTCAAAATATTGGTAACATTGCAGTTCGATGATATACTAAACCATCCAATTTATCCACTAAAAGTTATGTTATTTGCATTTAATATTACACCTCTTTTTGAAGTATTATATGTTTAATTAATCAATTAAATATTTGCAAAATCATTCAAAATGTAGATTATTTAATTTAAAGGGTATTATATAAAACCTTAAGATCCAAATTAAGATGAAACTGAAAAATTATAAATATTAGTCCAAATACTTATTTCATTTGAGATTGTATTCTTTATAGTAGTCTGATAAGAGAATGTTAAAACTGGTGATAAAACATAAAATGAAGAATTGAATGACATTAAAGCCACATTTAAAGAGCTAGTAGCAAAATAGGATCCATTTAAGTTAAATGTATAAAACAATGAAGAATGTTCAAGCTTAGAAGGGTTATAAACATACATTTAATTATTAGTCTGTACATAATAAAAAAGATTATCAGCAAAAAACTGAATATTATTTGAGTTCTAAATACTTTTTAAATTCTTTTCAAGAAATGGAGAATTCAAATTTTCAACATTCCAGACTTAAAAGCAAATAAGTGAAGTAATTTAGCAACTATAGCTTAATATCAATCGACTATTTACAACTTTCATATCCTAAACCTAAATTCCAACATTTTTAATACTCATAATAATATAACTATTCTAGTCTGTTATTTATCCAATAACAATGCTACTGTAATTGTTATTTATAAATAATATTGATGAAAATGGTTATTAATTAAATACTATACCAACAGGAATAACACTTTAATTATTAGGGGGGGCATTAATTTTTAAATTTGTGCAATTTCCAGTGAAACTGCATATTTATATTGTGTTTGATTCAAGTAGTAGTACAATTTATTAAAATAGCAAATAAAATTATTAGAATGGTTAAAAAGTTAGAATATTTTGTGTTTAATTGGTACTATTAGTACAAAGATATAATTATTATCTGTTAATTTAAACTCCATAAGTAGGAATATACTTTAAGGCTAAATTATAGCCTTAAATTTGGTTTTACTTAATGATAATTTAAGCATTAATGTCATTAGAAAAGATAATTTATGAATATAAATGACCATTATGATCGTACTTTAAATGTAATAACGAAATATTTTGATTTGTTATCCCAACGGCATAATCCAAATTCAAAAATTGAAAATTTAAAAATGATTAATCTTGGATACCAATTTTTTAGAAAGTTATATCATTAAAGTTTCCAAGGTTGGAATTTTTAACTGAGAAATTTGCAGTTAAAAGGGAACCTGAATATTGTGAGATTAACTAGATGTAATTTTGACTATCAAAACTATACACATTTTAATTCCTAATCATATTCTTATAAATTATATATGTTTCATTATCATTAATAGGGAGAACATTGACATTTAATTATACTTGACAATTTTAACATTCATAATCATTATTTTATTAAAATGGACTTCCTATAAGAATTAATTCATAATTTGGCTAATCCTATTAAGAATTGAATTTTATATGAGGATAATTTATCAAATAAGTCAAAATTTGAGTATCACAGAATATAAATAACTCATTGCTATTATAATCATAGGATACTTAAGTAAATGAAGAGTTTAATTTAAGCACTCCAATCAAATTGAAATTAACATCAATAATTTCATAAATCTCAACTAGCTCAAATAATTATAAAATTAAAAACTAATTACTTAGGAAAACTTAGTAGGTATAATTACAATTCGTAGAGCTTCTTAATAATTGTTATGATATCAATGTCTAATTACAAATTGTTAATTTATTGTTATAACCAACACCGATTACTTATATGATATCACATTGATAAACCACCAATTATGGGTTGAATATTTAAACTGCCATAATTTAAGAGGAATACCTAAGAGCACCTGTTAAGTTAAACCCTTATTATGTAATATTTAATATATATATATAACTATTATTCCATAAGTAAATTGTATTCTGAGATTGTAATTAATTCGAAACGATAAAGTTTATAAATAGGTTTGTATAAGTGGACATATTGTACAATATATTTTGACCAAATTAAAACTAAGTTAAAATTTAATATTAGTCATAATATTGTGCATAAAGAATAGAGTTAATTGAATTGCTAGTAAATAATTTAAGGTCTGTTTTTTTTGGTATTTATTGAATTAATCTGGAGTAAACATTTACCCAGGCATTCTCTTGATAAACATACATATTTAAATTTGTTAAGTTGTAGCAGTCTATTAATATAGAATTCTCCTAAAATAGTATGGAATTTAAACAAGTTTATTATGGTAATTCTACTTGATTTATGAGATTTAGATATGTAGTATTCCAAATATAAATATTTAATGTATTCACTTAAGTAATTAGTAAGAAGAATGGCGGAGTAGATGATATTGAAATGAATGTTAAATCTAAGTTATAAATATCAGATACTGTTATTCTATTCAGATAATATATTTAAAGTCTAAAATAGTTGAACATTGTCAGGGCAATCCTGAATGGTGAAATTTTGTACATTTTTCTAAAATAATTCTTTCATAGGTAGAGAGTAGGTTTCACCTTCGGTCAGAAATACATTGTAAGATGAATACAATGCCTAGCCATATAAAGTTATGAATAGAAAGGATAAAATAATCATTATTTAATAATATAATGAATTTATAATTCTTTTATTATGTGCTATCTTTTAAAAATTTATTAGGAATAAGTTATATATAACGATTAGTTTATAATTATGCAGTTCTATATATTTCATTTTTTATAATACTTAAATGTATTGTACACTAAGCAAGATTTAATATAGAATCATAATAAGATTATGAAAATGAATGCTATAAATTGGATATGAAGTTTATTTATAAATTTATAGATAATACAATCTTAATAAATATATATTGATTTAAATTACTATTTAAATAATATATCCTTATGAAGATTTTATAATATCATAGTAAAAAATGTTAATATTGTTAGAATCCTTATAATAATAAGTTTATGGTTTTATATCCACTTTATGATATTTACATACAACTACCTCCTTATTTTGTATATGAATTTATGTGTTTATCATTAAGTTTTGAGCTCATTACTTTGTGGGATTTTTTTCCCTCTAGATTAAATTCAGTTCTTTGAGAGTCTTGTCAATAAGGATATAAACATTTGTAAATCAGCAGTTTTCTATTATAAGCATTTGTTACTAAGTAATTTAATTGAACATCTTGTTAATATTTCTCTAATTTTTTGTATTTTTTTCATCAAATTAACTCTATATTCTTCAACATCTTTGTCTGTTCAAAATTTTATTTGAATACTTAATTGGATTTATATCTTTAAATTAAACTTAAACAGATATTTTTATATGAATATTGCAGAAATAATTTCACCTCTGATGATAGATAAAAGGTTATCCAATCTTGAAGTTCATATATAAATCATGCATAATTATGAGAATCACATTAACTTATAAATAAAGCAATAAAAATATATAATTATATTTAAATTATATATTATTATAAATATATTATAAATTAACTAATTGCTAAGTTTAATTAGGTAGTAGAATGATGATAATGAGTTAAAATAGAAATATAACATATCCTAAATAATACAATAGATAAAAAATAAATGAAAACAATAATTATTTTTGGCAAATCTATCCAAATTGAAAATGTTTAAATAAACTTGTCTGATTATTTTTACATTATTTTTAGACAAACATTTTATTGAGAGATTTTCTATTAGGACTTTATGCACTTCAAGTTTAATCACTTTTTACTTGAGAATTTTTCACATTCCTATCGTCCAATATTAATGAAGGGAATCCATTAATTAGGATATGCTATGTATAAAACAAAAATTAAAAGCACAAAGAAATGAAATGAAATTAAATTTAAATAATTATCTTAACCAATATTGAGATAAGCTATTATAATATTTACCCCCTATCTAATTCAAAAATATTGCCAATTTCTCTCAACTTTTTTGTTGTTGATATATTTCAAATTATCTAAACGATATTCTATTTTATGCCACACCTTCTGTTATAAATGTAAAATTATGTCAACAAAAGAAATCAGTAAGTTTAGCATCATGTGTTGAACAAGAGAGTAGGATTTCGTTAAGTATTTGTATTTTACAGATAGAGTCTAATTGTTAATCAAACAATAGCAGAACCCTTCTTTTTTGAAAAATTACCATCTAATTGTAAATCTTTTGTTTGTAGAAACTAAATAGGTAAAATAACTATTTATACTAGTATTATATGTAGAGAATTTAACAGCATAGTTTTATTTGATATTGAATGGAAGACGATAAAAGGATTGAATTTATGATTTTTAAATTTGCAAGAATAACTTATTTTAATTATTCATATTAGATTTTATTTGTCTTAAATCTAAAAGATAGGTACTTTTTTTGAATTCTAACGAATGTTCATGATGTCGAATATAAAATGACGGTGTTATAATTCTAAGTTGGTGGTTGATATAAATATGGTTCTAGACTTAAGAATACAATCAAGATATGATATCTATAAAAGAGTTTGTTTTATTTTTCAGGCATAAGTTTTATTCTGGATATATAATTATTATTTTATTAATGGGTGATTAATTTTATCATTTATGTTCAAAATGGACAGTGTCAGAGAAATACAATGCTAGTTAGAATCTTGATTATAAGAAGACAATAGTTGATGTTTGTTCATTCAATACAATCGAAGAATTTGCATATTTAATGAAAAAGACGATTTATTCAAAATTATCAGATGTCTTAAGTGAACCATAAAAATGCAAAATGTAAAGAGATGTTATTAATCCAGCTTTAAATAATTTAATGATGATGCTATAGATGTTTAAATTGAGGCGATATAATTTTTCAAGAATGATATAAAACCATGGTGGGAAGATGAAAATAATAAAAATGGTGGGGAGATCTAATTTGATATTCCAACATAATTTTTTAATATATATGATAATTTATACTAAGATATTTTATATGAGGTGATTGGGTAATCAAATGAGGATTTGAGACATGTATTTAAATTATTAATATTTAGGTAAATGGTTTAAGAGTTGTTGATAAAATTAATGCTAAACAAGGAAATAGAATAAGAATTGAATTATGGTTAGATATTGATCCCAAAGACAAGCATGAGTCGATTTTAAAATTAGATGAATGGCTAGTATCCTTGATTCAAAAATATCATATTGAATAAACTCAACTCACTTAAGTGTCACATAAAAAATGAACCTTGTTGATTGAATAGCAATTATAATATAAAATTATTAAATGGGTTTATTACTTATTTAACTCAGAATTATTTGGTTCTTAATTTGTTATGATAATCTACAATATTTGATTCTAATCTTGATACAGAATGGATAAATGGAAACTGAATAATAATACATAGAGATATAATAAATCATCAATATACAAATCAAGTCTCAATAATGAAAACTTAAGGAAAAGGAAAAATAAGAACGCTAGACTCATTAAATCTCTTCTCTTTAAAATCTAAATATGAACAAAAATTTTCACGAAATTAGAAATCCATATGTGGGCTTATCTTGAGTTGATCAATAATGAGGAGTAATTAATTGATAAATACTTTTTTAATTGGATGATTTCAAATGAATTGGCTCAATAAAGCAAAGTGAATAAATATAAAAAAAGACTGTAATAATTTAACAACACATCTTATACAGTTTAGGAAAATAGTCGAAATTTTTTTTTTACTTGTTTTAGAGATCAACTCAGCCACAAGGGATGATTTAAGAATTCAAAATAAACACTTTTTGAAGAGAGTATTGGCACCAGAGTAAAATAGGAATGTTATTCTTAGAGAGACTTGGAGGAGGAAGAATAGATGATAGTTAAAGGAATAATAGAATGCGGGATTTATTGACTATGGAGCATGGGAGTACTAAGGCACTTTGATGGAAAACTTTAGTTTAATGACTTAACCGGTTAAGTTAATTATGAATAATCCAAAAAAGACTTGATATTAATAGGTGGTGAATATAGAAATATTGTGAAAATTAGTTTAAACAATGATTTAGCCTAATCTGAATTTAAAAGAATGAGTGATCAACCTTTAATAAAATTTTAATAGGTTCTTAAATAATTAAGGGACTCATTAAAATGTTAGATGATTACACATGGCTGTTGGGAGTTCACTTCAAAATAATTAATAGAGATGTTTAAGGATTATTCTTAGAGAGTTATAAATTTCAATGATAACAAAACTTGAAGTTAAAATTTTATTGATAGAATTACATTAACATCAAAAATGTATTCTGTTTATTTAAAATAAATTTTTGTTTTTGATCCAATGAATATGATAAAATATTAATCAATCATGTAATAATAAACTCATAATCTGATTACTTTTTATTCATCTTTTACTTTATCTATTTTTCTTGTAATGCTTCTTTCGCTACTTTAGTTCTTTTTTCCTTTTTGGAATTTCATGGGCAAGATAATCAACTATTCTTGGATCAAACAATTGAATTCCTTTTTCTGATATATCAAATACATAATTTTATATTTATTTGTAATTTAAAAAATATTCATCTGTAGCAGGGAAATTTCCACAATTTGTTTCACCTCCACAACCTGCTACTTTAACGAAATTACACCACAATTTGGGGAAGCCTTAATATAATGAAAGAAATGATTTTTATCTTATCTCATTTTTTATTAAGTTAATTTGACAATATCTTCTACTTGACCCATTAGTTCTTTTTTTAATGCAAAATCTACTAAGTAAGCAGTAACTGGATCTTAACATTAATTAATAATATAAATAAAAACCAAATGCTGAGCCCCTTTAAGAAATGCATAATATTAAGAAAATAATTTAAACATAAGGATAATAGAGAATGAGACAATCAAATGTAATGATGCTACATAAATTCTATTTTTATCTAATGAAGATGATTCAAAAAGGATTATCTTTAATACATTAATAGAAAATAAGAATTAAAAACGTGTAAAGATTGATAATAATATTTTATTAATGGGTAACTCAGCGACGGAAATCTAGCTATGTTTTCCATAACCCTCCTTTATTTGATTTTGAAATTTCTAATATGGATATAATTGCTTCATATAAGAAATATTTTAGTAAAAATCCAATTCATCTTTGTGTTTTTTTCTTAAATTACAAAATAACTGATCTAACGAAGTAAAAATATTTAGATATATTTAAAAATTACCAAATTTAAATAAATTGTAAGTGTCTATTGTTGTAATTTAATGGATTGATTGGAGGATTTGAAATAACAATTAAAAAAAATTTCATTTAATTCAATTATTTTTTGAATAAACTAAAAGAATCAAACCTAAATTAAATCTTAGATTTTAGAATTTTTTTCCAAAGTTAATCCTATCTAATTTAGATTTTAAGGTACTATTTTTGAAAATGACCTTTGGAAATGACAAAATGGGAGAATTATAAATTTAATATATAAATAATGCTAATGAAATTTCAGAGTTAAAATAAGAATAGGAAATACTATTGAAATAGAAAAAGAGAAGCTGAGAAATTTAATTTAAGAAAATGAAACAGATTAGCACATTATCTAGAAATGGTATTATCAAAGATAATACCAAATAGCAACATCCTTATTTTGATAATGAGTAGTTTTATAATTGATATACATTTTGTGAATAAGAATAATCTTATTTTTAAAGAGAGTTTATAATAATAATACTTATAATAGTGTTAAATCATTATAATAAGTATTTATAATTATTCAATTCATTTTAGGGAAATATCAATTCTCCATTATCTATAATGCATATTTTTTTTTTGAGTAGTATTTCAAAACTACGATCCTTAATTCATTTATAGAATATTTTTTAAATAATTATTATTACTTGTTTTTTATAATAATATTAATGACAAACAAATTTTTGAATCCCTAAAATTAAAGAAGCTCTCAATTTTGTAGTCAATATATAGAATTTAGATCCTTACGGTTCTCAATCCTTTTATTTAAGGATTATTAATCGCAGTTTAAGGAATAGAATTACAATATAAAGCTACGAGGTGGTGGATGTGGTACATCGCAGACAACAGCAGGTGAGACGCAAAAAAAAAAATCATCAACATAAACAGAGGCAGAAGCACTAGCAAAAGCATAAGCACAAGAACAAGGACAAGCAAAAATAAAAGATCCAGCAAGTTAGAATCAAGTCCAAATACAAATTTCATTTGAAGAAATTGTAAAATTGATTCTACTAAGGAGTTCACCATCTTATCCAAAAGAAAAACAATTCAAGAATAGAGTAAATTAAATTTTTCATAAAATACCCAAGGTGATTGATGGATATGGAAATATCTAAAATGAAATGTTATCATTGTTGATTTGTGAATAATTAGGATCACACTATTAGTCGGAGCTTGATCAAACTTAAATTGTCATAGATCCTCAGGGATTTGAATTAGAAGGATTGAAGTATTAATATGAATTAATGATTACTCCAAAAAAATATAAAGAGAAAATTAATACGGATTAAAATATGAAAGACTTATAAAAATTAGAATATTAGTTTAACAGCATATAAATATTAATTGAGAATATTAAAAATATCGAAATGTAACTAAAAGTTAGTGAATCATTTGATTTTAAAGATAAAACTTCCTTTATGATTTATCAATTAAAGTATTGTTTTGAAAAACTATTTTGGATTTTCTTCAATTTAGATAAAGATATTGTATTAAAAAATATAAAAGATTTATATGAAAATGTGATTGTAAATTCTAAAAGCATACATATATATAATTAATGGATTACATTAATATCAAACTTATATATAATTAGACCAGTTGAGGAGATAATGTAAGATAACAATTTAAAATAATAATTAAAGAATAGATAATTATTTCGGGAATTCAATTTTGAATCTGGAATATTACTCTTATAACATATTAGCAATAACTATGAACAGAATATTTAATAAATTTTGAATAAGAATAACATTAATAAAAGGTTTGAAATAATAAACTAAATTAAAAATATCAAATATTTATAATTTTAAATCTAAGAGAAAGATTATTTTGACAATCAAATCAAAATACTTAAAGAGAAGCTAATTAAAAATTTTGAAAAATATGGATAAAGTGAGGCGATATATCCACTGTTGGAACATATTGAAACGGAATAATTACATTCTAAAGATTCCTAGATTGTAAAATTAAAGAATATTTATATTAACATCATGATTGATAGCATAAGGATATTAGTATCATGTAATTCTTTTTATAATTAATGTAAATTGGTAAATAATTTTGATAGTAAAAACCTTGAAAAATTTCAAAATTAATTTAAAAGATTTGAAGAGAATTTAGGAAATCAATGGGTAAGTATGATTAAGATAATTTCAGACAAAATCTTGGGAAAAAATCTTTTGTAAGAAGTAAATTTAGCTGAATAAATTAAATATTTATTTCTTGAAGAAGTGAAATTAGAAAAATAGATTTAATTGGATTTCTTAAAGGAAGATAGAAACTGTCTTGTAGATGCTTTAAATTATTAAAGAAAGTTAATGTTAATTTTAATAAATGTAATTGATACAGCGATTGAATCATTCAAAAGTTCTATTACATCTGAAACTAAAAGTTACAATTATCTGATAATTATTTTTACTTACGAACTAATCCAAAAATTAAACAAATATTACTTGATTGATCTGAAATAAATCTTATTACATATTTTGGATTACCATAATAATATTAATAAAATTCCAGAAACAATTAAATAATTCCAAAACCTACTTGGGTAAGAAATTCAAATCAAGGATTTATTTTAAAAAGAAAAAAACCTTAATAATAACTTATTTTAAGAAGAAACATAAGAATCTCAAGATATCGAAAAATTAAAGCATTTGTCTTTATAAGAAGGAAATAAGATTTTAAATTAAGACCAAAAAAACATGTTATAACAATTAAAGGAAGTTTATAGTTTTGATTAGTAAATTAAGGTTAATTTACCATTAAATTTAGATCTAGAAAATTACAATAAATTTATATTATTAATGTTGTAATAATTTTAATATCCATAATCATTCAAATTGTCTGAGCATAATAGAAAACAATGTGAGCATCTTGTACTTTAACTAATTAAAATTTTGACACTTTGTAGTGAAACACATGTTTTTGTATTTGCACTGGAAATATTAATAGATATTTAGTTGTAAAACCAATATAATAAATTAATGTTAGATGATAAAATTGTGGAATTAATTTAGAATTTACAAAACTGTATAAATGTTAACATTGAATATTTCAAAGATAATATCAATACAAAAAATTTGGATAAAATTAACTAAAAATTAGTAGCTTAAGGCATAAAATTATGGTAAGAACTTTATGTCAAAAATAAAATAAAATCAAATTTATTTAAAGAGGAAGTAAAATAATTGGCAGAGAAGTTTAATAACAATTTTATGGATGATATTGATAATTTCTTAAAACAATTTTAACCATTAAAGTTCAATTACTCAGATTAATTTAAAAGACAGCAAAACAATTTTATTAACAATACCCTTAACATTGACGAACTTATCAAACTAAAGTAAGATATGATAATAGAATTAAAGCTTTAGAATGTTTAAAAGGATAAATTTAAATTGGATTTGATGTGTAAGAACTTAGGTACTTAACAAAATTAGCAAGCAAACAATCTAAATTAAGAAATTTAAAAATTTATAACTGAAGATACATAAAAAATATTAATATTATATTGTTAGGATGGACCAAGTAGGATAACTTTGGCTAAGCAAACAGAGGAATTTGTTTGGGAATATTATAAACAAAAAATTCCTCTTATAGTTTTTGATCCTGATAAGTTAAGAGGAAGTGAAATTAAAGACAGTATTACAAAATAATTAAGCCTTAGTAATTACAAAATATATGAAGAAAATACTAATAAATATTCTATTATTTTTCTTATTATTATTTAAGAAGATTAAAATAGGCAATAAATTATTGAATCAGTCAAATAGATGAATTTACTAATCAAATCAAATACTTTTCCAAACTCGAAAATAATATGTTTGATGAAATCTGAAATACTTTAATGTGATAAGTATTTGAATTTACTTTCTCATTAAGATTAACCTCTAACAATTTAATTGTAAATTGGAAAAGTTACTATTGAATAGGGTTTATATGCAAAATTAAAGATTAGAATAATAAATTTTTTAAGAAAATAAATTGTTGTATTTGACTTTGATATGTTTGAAAGAATTTGGTATTTTCTAAAGTTGATAATTAGCTTTAACGAATAGT
>JPFL01000390.1:7514-29711 GCA_000733385.1 Paramecium biaurelia
ATTGATTTATTAAAGTTTAGGAGAATAAGGTATCGCTGAAGAAAGTCCTCATGAAATTGTAAGAATGTTTCCACTTACAAAACCTATGTAAGTAATTAATTCAAATGACAATATTCCTGATATTAAGATTTAAGCTATTCGAGGAAGTTAATAAAGTTTTGAGCAAAGTTTAGGATCTAATTATTTTCCATCATTTGATGATGGTAATCAAAATCTAAGAAATGATATCGATCATATTATTGAATGACTAAATCAAAATAAAATCTAAATATTATTAATATTATTAATAATTATATTTTGATATTACCTCTTATCCTTAATTTATAAGTCTATAAAATATAATCTAATTATAATGATTATTATAATAAACAATATTAGAATAATAATTAAATATAATAATAGATTAATAATTGCTAAACATTTTGAAGATTATTGTTAAAGATATAATGATAATACATGAGAAAATTGTTTTTAAATCATATATATCATAAATCAGTAATAATTTTGTCATTAATTTCCTTAATGTAGGATTAAATAGTATTTTAAATGCTGAGGTTTCTTTGTTTTAGTTGTCGAAAGAGAGATTATTAGTTAAATTTTGGTTAGTAAATGCTAGGTAGAAGAGTTTTAGTAACTATTTCTGTTTATCTTATTTGATGACATCTCAGAACAGAATTGTCTCTGGAAGTTGCTTAAATTTCTTCTAAAATTCTTTAAGTCTTTGCTGGAGATTCATTTGGTGATTATGTATCAAAATGATGTATAGATTATTTAGAGTTTATTACTTTTTCTTAGGCATTTGATTCACTCCTTTGTACACTCTTAAAATTCAATCTTTTTGGAGGATTGGAAGTTGATTTTTTCTTATCTATTTCTTTTCCTACACAAAATATTCTTAGATTAGTTTATCTTTTAATAGTAAATTCTAAGGCCATTCTTGTTATGTCTATTAAATGTTGTAACAAAATCAAAAAAATAGATTGTTTACTCTGATTATACATTTCATTTTATAATTGATCAGCTTTAGATGGAAGACCATAGTATAAATAAAGTTCAATTACATTTTTAGTTGTTGAAGCCAATGTTGGTTCTAGATTTAGTATCTAAATATAATTTATGTCATTTTAACCTCAAAATTAACTGCAATTATTTTAAGTATGAATTTAATGGCCTCTTGAAATTGTAATAGATCATTTTAATTAAGCTTCTTAGCTTAATATAATTGGTTCATGGAATCAGTTTCGATTATCTATCTAATCTTCTCCCTATACTCAGAAAATCAAATTTTGGAGCATACTTATTTACTTGATATGCACTTGGTTGTTCTATAAATTGCGAATATCTTGTGCTCGTTCTCTGAGTAAATCCATAACATTCATTATTAAAAATAATATTAATTATAAATTAAACACATACTCTATACTTAATCTAATATAAACAAAAATAGTATTAAATTTTGGAATAATTTTAATAATAAATGAGTAGAGGTACCAATCTCTTTACAGTATTTTCAATATTAGCAATTATCTGGATAATTACACTCTTCTTATCAACTGGATATGTGAAGTATTTAGAAATATAAAATTAGTGAAGTTGCCAAATCTATGCCAACATATGCTTTGATTATATATTTCTCATATGCACTTTTTAAAGTAGGAGGAGATTTAGCACGATTAAAGGATTATCCTGAAGAAGCTATATCATTATAAAAAGAAGTTGAAGAGGCCAAAAGATTCTATAAAGAGAAGGGATTAAAATTGTGAAACATTAAATATGCATATATATTTTTATAAATTGTATGGATCACTTTCCTTATCTCATTAAGAATTACTAATATAGGCAATCTTTTTAGAGAATAAATTCTATGTTTAAGCCTCAATTGGTTTTGTTATTATTTAGGAATTTTATAAGATTTTAAGAAGTCTTTATTTTTATAGTTTCTTTTAATGCATATATGATGATACTAACTTATCATAAAAAATTAAGAAACTAAAGTAAAATATTAGGATTATAATTTTGTATATTCTTAATTTTGAATCTTCATCCTTAGAATAACCTGTCTAAAACCTATAAACAACGAATAATTGATAGACGAAGAGCCTTTTGAAAATTAATCTACACAAAAGTCCAATATCCCATCAGAATCAATATAAGAAAGAATACAATAGGAGCTTTAAGAGTAATAATGATTTAACATTTTTAATATTTTATATCCTTTTTTTTATCCTTAAATTTAGTTTAAAGATAATCAATATTAAATGTAACAATTTACATCTTTGTGTAAGTTTAGCACTTAACTATTTTAAATTTGTTTATCATATAAGGCATTGCATTAAAATAGTCAAAAATTTTAAAGAATTAGGGATTTCATTTCCTTCATATACAAAAAAGACTTAGTAAAAGCAGTTTCGCAGCATTCAGTTTCTCTCTACTTGGTCTCCATTTTCTTCTCTAAGACAGTTATTATTAAGTTTGATAGTGTTTGAAATTGCTGTCATTTTTTTATTAGGTAGTAGACGATTACATCTAAATTGTAGATAATTCATGGAATGTTTAGCTATCTTGCATGAGAACTATAATATAATACACCTAATAATCAAAAGGATATTGGATTTCTTTAAGACAAAACAGATATAGATGATCTAAATGGATTCAGAAAGAGGAAGAGTTGATAAGTTAGATTGAAGAGTATTTATTGTGATTGGTCAAAAATCTTAATTGTATTTATGGTGATTCAAACTAATATAAATAGACTTACTTTAATTACTTATAGTCTATTAAGTTTGGAATGAGTTTTAGAGTGAAACAAAGAGGTGTGAATATAGTTGTTAGAAAATACATAATTCTTAATAGTAATAATTTTAATAGTGGGGAACAGTTTTAATTTTCAAAAGAGTGGTGAAAAACTTTGTAAAATTTGAGTATTTGAGAGATAAGATTTAAGTGAATAAGTATTTTCAATTTTTAATTGTGAATTAAGTTTAAGGTGTATATAATCTCTCGCATAATATGGGATAATAAAGAGATATGTGATAAAATTTATTTGCACTATTTATATTAAAATGATCCGTCCACGTTATGAAAGCTAAAAGGACCATCCTTTATAGACAGATGTGGCCTGCTTCTTAATGGCCATTGAGATTTAGAGATTATTAGATGAAAACACTTAAATGAAAGTGGAAATGCAGGAGATCTTGTCAAGACAACTTGATAGAGCTAATTATGAACAATAGATTAAAGATCTGATGGAACGTCTTCGTTAACTACAAGGGTATATTGGATTTATTAACTTTTTAGTTTGGTAGGAGATCTTACTAAGGAAAATAAGTAGTATAAATAACGATAAGCTGATTAAGATGCTGAACTAGCAGACTTGAAGCAATTTGTAGAAGAAAATAATTTAGAGGAGAAATAAGAATAACAAGAAGCAGTTGCCAAAGAATTAGATGATCTCAAAGATTAATTAGAAAGAGATCAAAAAGATAAGGTATAATCTAATCATATTTTATAGGATGATTAAAAAGCTTTTTATGAAGGGTTGTTGGCTGATAAGGATGATTTGATTGCCGAACTCAGAAGATAATTAAAAGATGCTGATGAAAAATTCAATAATTATCGTAGAGAAAAGGAGTAGATTATCAAGGAGAAAGATTATGATATCAAGAACAAGGAAAGAGAGATCAAGGACTTATTAAGGAGATTAGCTGAATTTGAAGGAAAGTTATAAGGTAAAAGACCTGATGAAATTCAGCGAGATATGGATCGTTTGAAAAAGGAATTAGCAGATAAAGACAAGGAAATTGAAAAGTTAAAAAAGAAAGTAGGAGATTTAGAAGCTTAATTAGCATTATTAAAATAATAATTGTAAGATGCTAAAGATAAGCTCAAAGATGCTTTAGCTTAATTGGCAGATGCAAAGAATTAGGCAACATAAGCAGCTAAAGATAATGATTCTAAAAATTAAAGAAGAATTAGAGAATTAGAATAGTTAGTTGAGTAATTGAAGGCAGAAATTGAAAGATTAAATGCATTGATAGATAAATTGAATTAAGATGTTTAATCTGGACTTGAAAGAGAAAAAGACTTGAATGATAATTTATAAAGTATACTTAATATTCTAATTTAGAATAACTAAGTGATAATGGATCAGTTTCTGCAGCCAAACAAAATAGATAAGCAAAATAAGCAGAGCAAGCTTAATAATAATTAACTTAGGCTTCTTAGAAATTAAAGGATACTGAAAAGGATAATAATGAACTAAAAAAGAAATCAAATGAATTAGATAGATAATTAGAAGAAGCAAGAAAGTTAATTAAATAATTATAAGATGAAATTGCAGCATTAAAAGAAAAATTATTATTGGCTCAAACTGAAAATGATGATCTCAAAAATTAATTAAATGACTTATAGGATTAATTGACTGAAGCTTTGTTGGATAAGGATTATCTTTCAAAATCTCTAAAAGAATAAGAAGATGAACTTAATAGAGTTAATGATTAAATATAAGATTTAAATAATGAAAAAGAATAAGCATAAGCTGCTGCTTAGGAAGCTAAATAATAACTTTAAGAAATAGCAGATGAAAAAGCTTAAGAAGATGCAGACAAAGAAAAAGATTCAGATAAATTAAAAGATTTAGAAGATAAGATTGCTGATTTAGAAGATTAAATTGAAGACTTGGAAAAAACAAGGAATCGTTTACTTAATTAAATTCAAGATTTAATTGATAAATTACATGAGGAAAGGGAATTATGTGAATATTATCATAAGCTTTGTTCTGATTAAGAAAACTAAAATAAATTATTATAAGATCAAGAAAAGAAATTAAAAGACTAAGTCTAAAAATTAAATGATGATATGGAATAGATGGAAGAAGATCATGATGAAGCATAAAAAAGATTAGTAGAATTAGCTTAAGAATAAGATGCTCTTAAGGAGTTAGCTGCATCTAATTAAGATAATGTTATTGATAGAGAAGCTTATGATAATTTGTTGAATTAGTTGGATGAAAAAAATAAAGAAATAGAAGATTTAAATGAATTATTAAGAAGATATGAATAATAATTTAAAATGTTAAGAGCTGAGTTAGCAAGAGTGAATTTAGCTTAATTAAAAGATAAAAAGAATAAATAAGATACTGAAGCACTTTTAACTAAAATTATGATTATGTAAGCTGAAAATGAACGTTTACAATAGGCTGCCAAACAATTACAATCTCAAGCTGCTTCTCCTGAAGTATTGAAGAGAACTGGAAGTTAGGGTAATGATCCTGCCTAAGGAAAGTTAGAATCATTATAAAAAGAAAATCTCAAACTTGAAGATCAAGTTAGTGAGTATGAAAATAAGATTGCCTTATTGACTATGGAATTGAAGAGATTGAAAGACTCAAAGTAAATTGTTATTTATAATTCTTAGGCCTGAGATACTTCCAATCAAATCTAGTGGTAATGGTAGTGATGAACAATAACTTTAATAACAAGTTCTATAATTATAATAACAAGTTTAATAATTATAGAATGGAGGATTATTGTAATCAAATGGATAACCTATATCTAAAGATGATAGAAGACTATCAGATTTGTTATGTCTAGTGACAATCATGGCTGCTGAAATAGAGAACCTTAGAACTCTCGTTGCCTTGCATTGAGATGAATAAATATAAAATACATTATTAATATTTTTTGAGTATAGTCTCACTCCTCATAAAAGAATTAGGGAACTACACCCTAATTAATTGTTGTTGAATTATCACTAAATTCTTGACTAAATGTAGGTTCTTCAAATTAGAATTCATCAGTCTCAAATTTTCCATTGGCTCCATAATAACTTAAACAACTTTGATTAGGTGTCAAAGCTAATTATTAATTTATAAAAATACCAATAATATAAGGTTTGTCATATTCAATTTTAATTGCCTTCGTGAAATACAATTTGCCAATATGATTTATAAATTCCATGTCTTTCTTAATAATAAATTTATCTTAGTAAATTAATTTTTTACTAATTATAATAAACTAATCAAATACTTATTAAGAATTGATCCTTCAAATATCTACACTTAAAAAGATAACTCTTATTCTGGCCAAGTAGTAATCTCATATAATCCTACACCTGAAAGCCAAATATCATGTTTCTTTTTAGATCTTAAACAAATGGCATCAGTCTCTTTCAAATTCCATTATTCATATGTCAATTGATATCTATTTTAACTGCTCAATATCTTAACTTATTTTTTTATAGGACTTTAACAAGTTTCAAATAATTTTTTCAAATCATTCAAACACTAATAACGAGTAACTCAAATTTATTACTTTTTCTAACCAATATTTACTCTCTCTTTCTATAACTTCAGCTGTCTTTATGAGTTTTTAAGCTTGTTGATTAACTTCAGTATCTCTCAATATCCATATTTATCCATCACACGTTTTTAAAAGTGGTTCAATCTTTTCAATTGCCTATTCTATCTACACTTTTGTTAATTTTTCCATATTCAACATTGATATTGATTTTTCAAATGAGTCTCCAACAAATAAATCTGCCTCCAAATCAAGTAATTTAATTTATTTCTCTATTTCTTTTTCTAATTTGTTGAGGATTTCTTTTATTTCAATTAAGTTTTATCTGAATGTTTGTTTAATTTTGTGATGTTTTCCAAATATTTCATTTCCCTTATTGTGTAATTCTTATTAATTCTTAGGATTATTGGCTTTATTGAGACTTTAAATGATTGTTTTGAGTGGAAACACATTTTTAACATGATGTTAATGAGATTTTAATAAACAAAATGAACATATCAATCCTTTCTATTAACAATCCACTTCTAAACAAAATAAATTTAGAGGATTATCTAGATGTTCCTTTTCTTCACAATATAAGGTTTACATTTTAATTTTTATGTTAAAATTATTCAATTAAAAAATGTAAGCTCCTTAAATTCAAAATGGTGTTCTAAGAATTCTTATGAATATTGAATCAATTTAGAAAAAATGAAATCTTTTATTTTGAAGAAAATGAAACAATAAGGTAAGGATATTATAAAATTGAATACTTTGTACTCAGCAGTAAATTTAATGAATTACTAATGCTATCTTATTTTAATTAACTTGATTATTTTTCTGATTAAATGGAAAGAAGACTCTAAGATCTAAAGTTATATCTATACTTTTGGAAAATAATTAAATCAATATAAAAATGATATATTAAATAATCAATAAATTGAATTACTAGACAATACTATATATGGATAGATAATTATTGAATTTGTAATAGATGAAAATTTCATGATATAATAATTCTGTTCAATGAAATTATATAATATAATAATAATAATTAAAACTATTGCAGATATATATTATTTTATTGAGTGATTTATGAAATTAGTCAGATTTCTTATGAAACTCAAAAATGAGTAGGTGATTGTGGAATTAAAGAATGGCACAGTTGTTTTGGGCACAATAACTGGAGTAGATGTAAGAATGAATACTCATTTGAGCAAAGTGAAATTGACATTAAAAGGAAAGAATCCTGTGGGATTGGATTAATTAACAATTAGAGGTTTAGAAAACGATGATTAATATGAATAGGAAATAATATAAGATATTTCCACCTATCCGAGAATTTATAAATAGACAATCTATTAGTGGATGAATCAATATCTAAATCTAAAAAGGTGAAAGCAGGAATGGAAAAGAATGATCCAAATTTTAAGAGAAAGAAGAAGAACAAGGTCACTCGTTTACCAAGAAGATGAGTAAAGTTTATATCATACATAAATAAAATATAAAGTTAATGTGTATTTGCATAATAGATTTAGTTGCTTGATAAAAATTCAAATTAAAAATTATTTAATCCTTTCTTTTTCGATCCTCTATATATCATTATAAATAATGAAATTACAAAATATTTAATAATTATATAAATGATGCAAGAAGTATTTTAAGAGGAATCAAATATTTCATTATCTTAAGATATCTCACTTTAAGACTAAAAGTAAAGGATATCAAAGCAAACTCTAGTGAAAATAGTTAATGCAGCTAAGGAGAGACAATTTGCAGATGAGATTGATGAATTAGAAAATATCGAGGGTATGGAAGGTATAGAAAGAGGATTGTAAACAAATTTTGAACAAGGACTAAAAGGAGATGATTTTAGAGAGAGAGATTAATTTTATGGGAATAATCTAAAAACATTAAATTCTTCCAAAACATACCTGTAAATGGTTTTATAGAATTTAGAAGTTAAAATTGAGAATAATAATAGGATTATTTAGTACAAATATTATTGGTGGCTTCAATAATATAGATTGTAATAGGAATCTTAACAGCAGATGAGGATTGTCGTTCATTAGCTTGGATAGAAGGATTTGCTTTATTTATTGCAGTTTTTGTATGCTGCAATATAACAGCAACAAATGTAAAATTAAGTGCAATAGTTAGGATTATTAGAGGGAACAGTAATTCTAAAGCTTCAATCAAATGACAAATAATTAACAGACAGTAGCTGTTTTAAGAAATGGAAACATTATTTAATTAGATCCGTAACAGCTTATGGTTGGAGATATAGTCTAAATAATGGAAGGAATGTAAATTCCAGTAGATGGTTTTGTTGTTGAGGCAGAAGAATTAAAAGCTGATGTATCTTTTACTTATATAATTATATAAAGGAAAGCGCATTAACTGGTGAAACTGATCCTATTAAGAAAGATAAATACGAAAATTGTTTATAGAAAAGAAATGAAATGATGGATGAAAAGAATATGTTGGACAGATATTCTATTCCATCTCCAGTCTTATTGAGTGGTACAAGAGTATTATCAGGGGAGGGTAAAATGGTAGTTGCAGTTGTGGGAGAAGCAAGTTGTGTTGCTTAAATATCATCATTGCTTGTAACAGAAGAATTAGAGTAGACTCCTTTATAATTAAAATTAGAAATGATTGCTTCAGGTATTGGTAAATTTGGACTTATTTTTTCATTTATAATTTTTTTAATTTTACTATTGAGGTTTTCACTTTAGAGAATTACAGAAGATTCATTTGAAAAAGAACATATTAAAGAAATACTAAATTTGATTATAGTTTCAATTACAGTCAATATTATAGCAGTTCCTTATGGCTTTCCATTAGCTTTAACTCTTTGTTTGGCTTTTACTGTTAAAAGAATGTTAAAGGACAATATCCTAGTAAGAAAGATTGTTACTTGTGAAATTATGGGGGGAATTGATATAGTTTGCTCGGATAAAACAGGAACATTAACATAGAATAAAATGGCTATGGCCAAAATATGGAATGATGTAACAATGGATATTGATGTTTATAATGCGAAATTAAATTTAAGTAATTATTTGCCTCCTCAAATGCATGAATTATTCATTTAATCATCTATAGTTAATGGAGCAGGTGAAATTAGACCTTAAGAAAAAGGAAGTTAAACAGAAGTGGCCGTACTTAAATTTGCTGAAAAGTGTGGTATCAATTATGAGAATGAAAGAAATCTACATCAATCAACTTTAAATATGCCATTTTCAAGTCAGAGAAAAAGGATGGCAAAGATTATATAAGGTAAACGACTAGTTGTAAAAGGAGCTTGTGAAATGATTTTAGAAAGTTGTAATAAATTGCATTCTAAATCAAAGGGAATTATACCTATTGATTCTACCGTTAGAAACTAAATAGAGGATAATTTAGAATAAATGAGTGCTTAAGCTTTTAGAACTATAGGATTGGCATACAAAGAACTTAATGGTGATGAAGATCTTGAAAGTAAAAATGACAGAGGAGTTTATGATATAGAGACTCAAAATCTTACTCTGATTGCTATTGTTGGATTTAAGGATATTCTAAGAGCTGAAGTGCCATAAGCTGTGGCAAATTTTTAAACTGCTGGAATCAAAGTAAATATGATTACTGGAGATAATAAAATCACTGCCAGAGCTACTGCCATAGAATGTGGTATATTAATTAATGAAAAACAATCACTTGTTTTAGAAGGATGTGATTTTGCTAATAAAATTGGAGGAATAGTTTGTAAATGGTGTTAAACATCTGTTTGTGATTGTCCAAGAGATCAATCAACTGCCAAATTATTACGTAAATAAATGAGAGTGGATACTATTTAAAAATTGGAAGAATTTGATAAAATTTATCCTTAGTTAGATGTATTGGCTAGAAGTAGACCTGAAGATAAATATGCACTTGTTCTAGGTCTTTAAGAACGAGGACACATTGTAGCCGTAACAGGAGATGGTACTAACGATGGTAATTTAGTTATTTTATTTTTAATATAGCTCCTGCTATATAGAAGGCTGATGTTGGTATTGCTCTTGGCATAGCTGGCACTGAAATAGCAAAACAAAGTGCCTCAATTATTTTGTTGGATGACAATTTTAGTTCAATTGTAAAAGTAGTATTGTGGGGTAGGAATATCTATGATTCAATTAAGAAAATGATACAATTTCAATTGACAGCTATTATTGTTGTAGTAGCTATCACTCTATTTTCTTCTGTATTAATTAAATAAGAAGTCTTTAAACCAATATAAATGCTTTGGATTAATTTAATAATTGATTCATTTGCATCTTTAGCTCTGGCTACAGAAACTCCTACTTCAAACTTGTTATAGAGAAAATATCACAATAGGAATGAACAAATAGTATGTCCTAAAATGATCAAACATATTATAGGATAAGCCATTTATCAAATCATAATCATATTAATGCTTTTATTCTATGCTCATACCTTTATTCCTGAATTTAAAGGATAAGAAGATGAATCATCAGATTATATGGGGAAATTACAATTCAAATATTAAAATACTTACTTTAATGAGTAAAACAACGTTCACACCTGTCCTAATTATTAAGATTATTGTAATCTTATTTCTTACAGCACAGATTATAATATAAATGGATCAGAAAACTACTATGCCTTTTATAAAAAAACCTATATTCCCTCAAGATAGTTTACAGTAATTTTTAACACTTTTGTAATGATGCAATTATTTAATTTTATTAATTCTAGAAGAATCAAGGATGAATTGAATATTTTCTCAGGAATATTCAACAATATTTTATTTTCAATTATCTTTTTTGGCATCTTAATTTTGTAAATAATTATGGTTACTTTTGGGGGAATAGCATTTCACTGCTATTCATTTTAAGGGCTTACTATAGAATAATGGTAATTAATTTATTTTATTTAGGTTAATTTGCATTACTTTAGGAGCTTCAGGATTGGTTGTTAGATTCATACTCAGACTATGTCCAGATAAAAAATTAGAGATTTTTTTTAAATATATTTGTAAGAAGAATCCTAATTATCAACTATAATTTTCTGGTCAAGAATCTGAAATTGAAAGTCTTAACAATCCAAATTAAGAGAATTGAACATATAAATATGTTTTAATTAAAATAATACAATTCTAATTATACAAAATATGATGTAAGAAATGAATGAAAGAAAAATATCAACAATCACAAAGAATGATAATGTTTTGGATTTAGTTAAAATAAAAGTTAGATTAGATGAACATTTTTATATATTTTCCCGTTTCATGATAAGCAGAATGTTAACATTATCTAGAATCAAAAAATTAGATGCAATCTAAATTGCTAAAGACATCAAAAAATAATTAATAGATAGGAATTCTCTTGAAATTAGTTCTAATGAATTAGAAGCTATTATATTTTAAACAATGAATAAATTTGGATATTAGAATAACATCCAAAAATATCAAATGGTTTCCAAGTACTAAATCAAAAAATCGTAGTTTCTATCGATACAGAACTCCTATGATCATCATCATTTTCGGTGCACCAAGCATTGGAAAATCTCTATTAGCAAATAATTTAGCAGAAAGACTTAATATCTCAAATGTCTTACAAACTGATATTGTGGAAATGGTTATGAAGAGTATAAATCCAGAATAATTCAATTATAATGAAAATGAAGATTTCATTACTGTGTTTAAGAAAGTAAAAGAATTAGAATTAATTAAGAGAATTGTAGATTGATTAGAAGAGGAGTTTCAACAGATATATCTAAATGTTTATCTGAGGGCAAAGCAGTAATTATTGAAGGAAGTGCAGCTATGCCAGAATATTATTTAGAAGCTATTGATTAATAAGATCCTGAAGATGATCAATAATAATATCAATTAATTACAAGCTTCACCTAAAATGATGTTAAACTAAAAAAACTTCAAAGAAAAGACTTGTTGCTTTTTAACTAATAGAAAAAATTAAACACACAATTTAAAATCATCTTTCCATAACCTAACAAAGATTTAGAAGATGAACAATAAATTCAAAAACAATTAAAATTATGCAAGGATTTGGATAAAATTGTAAATATATTTATTTAGTAAATTAGGATTAATCACATTCAATGATTTTAGGTTTCTTACCAATTTTATCTAGAAATGATCATTTATATAATATAGAAAATAATATGAGTAAAAAGATACCAAAAGACTTAATAGAGGATAAGCTAAACTAATTTCAATCTATTCAAAATGAATTATTAAAATAAAGAAGCAAATGCATTTTATTACCTATTAATTTGCATAATTTAGAAGAAACCTTAGTAATTTATATTTATATCATTTAAGGACACTATGCATGATATCATATTGCAAAAAATATTAGATCAATCCTCTTGATTTTAAGAGTGAAATTGTTATATATTTATCAAATAGCAAAAAAATAGTTATTACAAAAATGCTTTCATTCGAATTTAGAAACAGCCAAATCTTCTGAACTATCTTCTTGCCTTATTTATAAACCATTAATAGAATTAAAACTATCATCAGTTATCTTGCTTTTAATTTCAGGAGCATCAATTTACTCTTCTATTTCATTTGCAGTTTGATTTGGACTAAAATTTTACTCTAATTGTTGGCTACTTAAATAAAATTGCTCATTTGTGCTTCCTTATTATTAATTCTATGATTATTATGAAGATAATCGATGATTGTAAGATGATAATCCTAGGGGTCTAGTAAAAGTGTTTGAAAATTTTCCATATTTTGTTTGATATTCAGAATTATCCCCTTCATAATACAAATCTTTAACGCCTTAGCTGATTTAAGAATACTTATAACCCATATCATTATCAGTCTTACTATCATCAAAAGGTTCATGAGAAAAATGACTGCCATTTTAGAATTCTTGAGTATGCCGAAGAAAACTCTATACTGCTTTCTTTTGTAACTAGGTTTATTATGTTTATTTGTTTGAAGTAGATTTTGTATAAACTGGAGGTTTATTTATATTAACTTCTTCTATTACTTATAGTCCTGTTGCCAATTTAATTGTTTTTTCAAGTAAACATTCTTAAGAAAGCTATTTGGTAAGACTTCCACCAATTTGTGATAATTTTTTAGATCTATTTGATGCAATCTAAGATAATTATCCTTTTTAGTTTAATCCTTAATTTTGAATAGGTAATGATTGTAATGGTTATTGTTATGATAAACTTTTGGCTTGGAATTGATTTTTTTAATTTGATTACTATTTTTACTGCAATTAAGTTTGAGTCTTTTTTAGGTTTTAATTTAAAGGTAAAGTTTATGACTTTGTTTTGAGTCCCTAATGTGCATTTTTTGGCAATTCTTAAACATTTTAGTTTTTTTATTTAATTACATTTTTTTTACTTTCTGATTCTGTTTATACTATTTTTTCTTAAGAATTAGAAATTGTAGATAAGCGTCTTTGTTATTAAGAACCCAATTAAATTTTTCTTAAATCTGTCTTTTCTGATTAAGCTCTAATACTATTAGGCAAGAGTTCTAATATTCGCTTCTCACAAATCTTCTAAATTAGGCAATATCCATCACTAAATTAATAAATTAATATACTTAATATTATTAGGTTGATTACCTTCATAGATCTTCTTTAATCTACAAAGAGAATGAATGCTTAACATTCTAAATTAAAGTTCTGCATCTTTAAAGAAACTTTCAATATCAAATGAGAGACTAATCCATTTATTGGTTAGTATAAAAGCACTTGAGATCTTGATTTCATCTAGATTTTTAGTATATGCTTGCTGGAGATTGGGACTTACTACTATCCTAAAATACTTGAATCTATTAGTATCACAGAATTACATCTTATTTATTCTAAAGTTCAAGTATAAATTTTAGTTTTTCGATCAAATATATCTGAATATATAATTTTGAACCTTTAATATACACATCATTGGAATTATGGTAGGTGTATAAATTAGAAGGTCCAACTTTTAGAACAAAACCTCTATATGAATATTAATTTATACTTTTTGTCGTTTTATCAAATATAACATTTTCAGATTATTGAGACTTAAGTTCTATCTTTATAGATGCATCTTACCTCTACAATCAAATAAAGTATTCTCTTGGTTTATCTTTGGTAAGTGAGTCATTAGTACAACTGTAAATATTATATTTAATAAATCATAAAACTAATTAATGCAAAAAAGAGTTAGTGACATTACTACTTTAAAAATTAGAACAACCAATCCAAACGGTTTAAATAAATAATACCTTACATAGACATCTCTCAAAGTGATTAGCCATTTTTTAATCAAAGATTAGATTAAACAAGAGAAAATATTCAAATTCCATAATCTATTTAGGAGATACTGTTCCCTAACTTTAAATTAAGATCTTTGACATCTGTAATTGTATTGTTGCTTACTTTAAATTATATATGTCAATTCATCTATTATAAAGTTTCAGGATATAAATATTTTGGATGTGTATTATATGAATTGGGTGCATTTTATGCAGCAGATGTGATATATGAATGTACTAATCATTTGGAATTAAGATGAATTCTATAGATACATTACTGGGACCTTGTATTTTGGGAGTATCTACAATGCTATCATTTTTGTTATTACATTTACAATGGAAGCCTATACGTTAGAATATATGTTTGGAAAGTTTATTATTTTTATATATTTAAATGCAGGAATCTATGGTTTAGTATTTTCAGCTTTGATTTATAAAAATTCTATCACAACCGGAAATTGTGGAATAATTTTTACTATCCTAGTTCTCTATGGGTCTAATTTAATTAAGAAATATCATGAAATGGAAAATGCCAAGGCAATATTAGGTCTTTATTGTATACTATTAATTTTAAACTTTTTAACCATTTTAGAAACAAAAAATACTAATATTGCTATAGTGGTTGGAGGAATAATTAATGGGTTTGGGATATCAATCTTTGTTCATTTTCATCATATAAGTGAAAAAACAAAAAAAGTTACCTGTATTATATTGTTTGTAATATTTTCTGTTGAAATCATGCTGTTTGGATTGTTGCAGAATGTAGACGTTGATAAAATATTTAAAATTAATTTGTTTTGTTGAAATATTCATCTATTTCTTACAATTAATCTATTGTCATATATAGTTTTTGTAATTTAATTTTTATAAAAATTATTAATAAAATAAAATGGATAACTCTGAAACAAAAGAAAATCAAGAAAAATAATTTATTTGCATTGATCCAAAATGTGATTAATCAAATAGATTATTCAAATCCAAAAATGAAAATCATCCTCATAAATCTCATGATCATTAATTATACTCTGAATTCTAAAAACTAATTCGAGCATAATTTCCATAATAAATTCGAGACTAAATTAATCAATAGTTTAGCAAGGATGAATTAATCAAAGCCATCTAAACTAGATCAGTATAAATGCACGAGTCTGTCAAAAATTTTGAAGAAAATCTTATAAAGTATATGCAACTAATTACTAATCTTTAGAACTATCGAAGCATATGATATTTTGGGTGCTGATAAAGCTTCTATTAATCAAGCTCTAAGTTAATTAAATGAATAAAATCCTCCTTTACAAATTAATATTTAAGGATTAATGAATGTGCTAAAATTCAATAAATTGGGCCCTTAAAAAGTCTTGGAAAAATGGAAAAGAGAAAATGAAATCATTCTAAAAGAACTAAGTACATAAGCAGATACAGCCTTAAAGACATTAGGCAATGTAGCCATTTCAACTTATATGCATATTTAACATTTATAAAGCCCTTTGATTTTATAAAAGTAAATCCTTATTCTATAGGTAGAATGCACTTTGCTTGGAGTTCGAGTTATAAGGCAAGTTCAGTTACAATCAGAGAAGAAGCAGCATATGAGAAAGGAAATTCTATGGGATTAATTTGCATCTAATAGATTTTAGAAAAAGATCAAGTACAGAGTCTCACAATTGATGTTAAAGAAAGAGCAGGAGTATTATCAAAATATATAATTAGAATCTTTACATAGGAGTTGTAGATATGAATGAAAGAAAATAAAGAGGTAGAAAAGCATTCAGTTTCCATGATTGGAATGAATCAGGACATGGGTTATATTTGCTCTATCATGGAGGATGTAGAAGAATCTCTTTATATTAGATGTTTTTAGTTCAAATGATCTCTCAATAAACAGTAAAAAAGTTGGTTTTACATTTGATTAACATGACAAGATTATCCTAACTTGGAATGGGCCTGAGCATGCTGTCACTATTCTCAAAGTTGGAAGTAGTCATGTAATAATCACAATAAATTATCCTAGCAATTTACTTTCAAAGTTAATCCTGATGGGTAATATCATTTTGCTGCAGGTTTGTTCAAATGTGAGATAAGGTTGCTTGAATGATTAATCTAATTCTAATGATTAAATAAATATAAGAGAATATATTTTTTATAAATTCTATGACAAATAAGAATTATTAGCAAATTTTGGAAATAGAGAAACAATAGATTGATTAAAGATATCATCTTGATATACCCTTTTTGTAAAAGGCTACTTCCATTTATCTAAAGAAATACCAGAAACAAAAATAATATAGCTAGGCTCATGGAAATTGCTTTAGTTCATGTTCATCAAGTAAAACTAAAAATTAATCTATTAGATTGTCTCTGCTCTAGATGAATGACTCATTAAATACTTTTTTGAAAGAGATGGAAGCAAATGTGCTGATTACAAGACATATAAGTGTTTAGAGAAAAATATATTATTAATCCTGGATCTGTTAAAGAAGGGTTTAATTAATAATAAACATAGATTTAATTCAGTATTTAGATCAATTCCTTCATTTTTAATAATTTCAAAAGGAAAAAATTTTCATTTTTATTTCCACTCTAGATGTTAAAATGGATAAGCAAGAGTTACCATTATAGTAATGAATACATTAAAAGAAGTATCATTAATATATTTATGAAAGTCAATAGTCTTGCCCTTTAAAAATACATGCTCTCTCTAAATTTTTCTAAGAATCCCATAAATCTTTGACAGCTATTTCTAAATACAAAATCATATTAGGATTATGAAAATAAAAAATTTGTCCTTTGAATTTTTTAATAATAGTTTCTTAAAACTATTTATAATCAATTTTCATTTTTTATATAGAGTAATGTTATTATAAGTAAACAAAATCAAAAATATTGATACTCCGCAAAAACCATAAATGATAGTCTTTAGTCTTTTTTTTTTTATTTTAGTTACTAAAGTTTTGTAAAAAGACTAAAATTTAATTTATTTGCTTAATTCCTAAAAGTTAAGCTAGTCTATTTTTTTCTTGTTGAATTTGCTCTTTAAAAGCTGTTTGCTCTTGATGATTTATTTTACTCAAACTCTTCTCCACCTGTAATTTCTTAAGGTTAATTTTCAATTATCGAACAATTATGAAAGTTTATAGCATCCATTAGTTATAGGGATGCTCTTTTTTTTCCTTAAACCCTTGATTTAGCGAGATTAGCTTAATTACAATCTTAACTTCTATCAAGAGATTAAGCACAAGATTTCAACTCTGTTTGATATAGCTTTTTTAACCTTTAATAAGAATTTTAAGAGTTATGAGAACATATTAGACTTTTTGAAAAACAAACTTATTCAGCCTCTACAGAGATTTTATCAGTTATAGAATTTGGTTTAGATCTATCACTTATAAAAGACTTGAGCCTGTTTATTCTTGAAAACAAACTTAATCTTGTCTTATTCTCATCATCTATTTTATATTACTTTGACGATTAATTTTAGTCTTACCCTTGTTCCTCCAAGTCTCTAAAAGTTTCAGCCATCGTGTGTCTTCGAGATACCCTCAAGTTAGAATTGAACGATTATATTTTAGTTATCATTTCTTTCTCAAATGATTCTGATATTTCATAACATCTTGGATAAACATATGGTTTTAGGCTCATTTTCCTTTTTTATGATTTTGTTTTACCAGAGTTCATTATAATAATTGATCTCAGTTATAATATAATTTATATATAAAATTACTAAAATGTGAGAAAATAGTAATGCAGTCATTCAAAGACATTAAAGGAAAATCTACAATCTTGATTAAAGTAAGATAAACTTCATAAAATAAACTGATGGTAAATTACGATTGTATAAAATGCCTCTAGAATCATCATTCAATTTCCTTCAGTATTTTGTCACCCTCATCTAAAGCTCTTTACATATTTTCTTTGAGTCCTTTGAGAAATGTTTTGAAACTCAAAACCACAGATTGAAACTTTGGCTATGCCTTATTTGTGGATGCTTTTTTCTATGCATTTTTTATTCTTCCAGATGCCTATTTCTTATGTTACTTTTTTGTGAATTTTTTCTTGATCTTCTTCATTATAGTATTTGCTTTGTCCATTTTTGCTTTTGAGGATCCTAGCATTATAATATCAGGACTCTCATCAGATTTTCTCTCTTCCATATTTTACGTTTTTGAAAGTGGAGCCTTTTTTTTTGATTTAGGCGGCCTACCTCGGCTAATTTTTGTACTAACACGAATTCTATTTTAAGTTAATGATGGTTTTTTATTTTCTGGGCAATCATTATTACTTTCAATATTTGATTATGGTAAGAGATCGATCTCTAAGTCTTCAGATATCATATATTAATAAATGGGCTCTAAATCTCTAATGTATTTAAAGTAAAAAGAGAAAAAAGCCTGAAAAAAATTGGTATGTAATAGAAATTAATAATTAATATGTCCAATTAACATTAAATATTATTTTAACTCTGATAACTGATGTTAGATTTTTAAGTATTATTTCAACAGGTTTGAAAAAAAGTACTGCAAGTCGTAGGTTGATAATTTTACAAATTAAACAAAAAATTATATAGTTTCATTAACTTAAGTTGTAGAAGAGTATTTTTTGTATATTTTAGCAAAAATTAAACTCTTTCAAAAAATGAATTTAGGTATTTAGTGCATATATTGATTTCTAATTATCCTATCTACTTAAATCTCGAAATTAATGTTTCCTTTAGTGAATTCTTGATAATAAAATTTTTTCATCAATTTCAATTCTAAACAACATAGAAATTAAATTTTTCACATAATTTCCAAAATTGTCCTTTTAATAGAAAAATATTTTTCCAACATTTGTGTATAAAATCAATCCTTTATAAAAGACTAATTTTTAATTTCTTTAGAATTATTCAATTTGAATGAATTTAAAAAGAACAATAATCGAAGAAGGCAATCTCCTTCAGTTGAAATATTTAATTAGCAGTTTCTATAAAGGTTTAATCAGAATAGAAACCTTCTTTTAATCTATAAATGAAATGGAGTATAGAGAAGATTTGATAGAGTGAATTAATCTTATTCAATTTTAAGATCCAAAATAATTGAAGCATACTATAAAAACATAAGACTCGGTATCTTTAAGTATTTAAATACTCTTTGTCGATAGGCTTAATAAATAATGCAAAGAAAAGAAAAAATTGAAAATGGATAATCTTTTGAAATAAAAAATCAAATACTTTCTAACAAAATAAAAAGAAATTAATAGAGTATGCAGTCTATATATTCTTAGATTAGATATTAACAGGATGGTTATATTAGTACAATTAATTGATGATTCGGTCTAGATAAATGCTTTTAAAATGCTATATAGAAATTGATGCTTGAAATCATGTCAAAAGAAGAACTTTCAATAAAAATGAAAACCTCAATGATCAATTAGTTATATGATTTTACAGAAGAATCTAAAGTACTCAGGCAAATATTGTTAAAACATCAGGAAATATGTCAAATGTTATTTCAAGCATTTAAAGTAAGTAATAACATTTAAAAATAGAATTTTTAATTTGTGAATTGATATCGAAACAAAAATTTGGTAACTCTTATATAATTTCTTCTTAGACAGTTATTTGTTGGATTTCCTAACAGTATAAAAGTAAAAGAAAATCATTATAACGATTTCGATTTATTGAGGCTGTTTTAATAATTCTCAATGGTAAGTTTATTTCTAAACCAAGAGCATATATTCATGAATAAAAAAATTATATTATGAATTCTTAATTAATTTGAGAAATAAGTTAATTATCGTAATATATTAAAATAATAATGATACTTTACAACTCTCATATAATTCGATCAGTTCATTTAACAACTAAATATAACTTAATAAATACCTTTATTAGTTTAACTACTGTTTTATGTTTACAAGGTAGAATTTTTGTTAAATAAATCTATTAATCTTCTATTTAAATCACTAATTCCATCACTATACTACTGCTTACTATCTTCCAGTGTTTTAATTTAATGTTTCAGTTAAATGATTTCTTTTTAATTTTCCTAGGTAGCCTAAAAATCTTAACTCTATTTTCTAGATTGTTTTAATTCTTAATCGTGTTAAAGTTTTTTGAGTATTTATAAAACAGGTTGAGTAGCTTGATTTAAGAGAACTAATTGTTTGTTTTCTTCAACATCATCTTAATTTTCCTTCAATAATTATTCCATCGTTTAAACAAAGTGAGCAGTTTTTTCATTTAACTTTTACTCCTAATTATCTAGTTTCTATTATAAATCATCAATTTATCCTTTTAATTAGTTACATTCATTTTCCAAAAGTTCCTTATCTTTTTCAAGTTAAACTAATTATTCTGGATTTTTGGGTGATTTTACATTGGTTTAACCTTTAATCGAGTTTAATTATTCTGATAATTATATATTTAATTTATGAAGTTGATCCTTTTCTTCATTTAATAAAAACAATTATGATTACAGTTCTGATAATTGTTATTTATAATTCAAAATTTCTTCTGATTACTGTGGATAATCATCACCTTATGCTCCAAAAAGGTTAATTTATTGGTTATCAGTATTAATGCTTGCCATTTGTTGTGAATTTGATTAAATTAACAATTAATTTTTTTCAACGACATCATCATCTTTATCTAATCCAAGTTAATTTTCTAATTTAGGACTTTATTCTTGTAAGATACCTTCTCTATCCATTTCTAAGAGTAAATATTAATTTAATAGTTTGTTGTACTTTTCTTTTTATTTTTAAATCTCTTCATCCAATTATTTTTCTTGTTCTTTCTTAATATCATCTTACTTTTTATTTAAACCATCATTAAGCTCTTCTAATGCTAAGTGCTCAGATAATAGCGAATTAAATTTATTTTTGATTGATTCCAGCTCACTTTTATCTACTTAATGTTCTTTAATTTAAATTGGCAGTAGTTTAATTCTTCTAATGCTTTTTCACACTGATCTTATAATTTCAAATGTTCATTCAACAAATTATTGAATATATCTTTTGCTTTTAATTTTTCTTCTTCTAATTATTATTGGAATTCTTTTCTTTATTGCTTTTCTTATTCATTAATTAAATCTCCTACATTTAACAAATGAAGATGCTCTTCTAATAGATTGTTATATTTATTTTTATAATAATCTTCAGGACTTTCATCCATTTTCTATGGTTCTTTGTTTAATGGTTCTATATTTGGTTATGCTGATTATAATATCTATAATTAGTTTTGTGGAACTTTATCCAAAAGAGATTTCAAATGTTCTATTTCCTATTTTAATTATGCATTTTAATTTTCCAATATTTGATTTTATTTATGGTTTCTTTATTCGTGTTCTTACTCTTTTTGTTTTTCTTAATTTAGATGTTCCTAGTGTTTTTCAACAACATCATCATCTTTATCTAATCCAAGTTAATTTTCTAATTTAGGACTTTATTCTTGTAAGATACCTTCTCTATCCATTTCTAAGAGTAAATATTAATTTAATAGTTTGTTGTACTTTTCTTTTTATTTTTAAATCTCTTCATCCAATTATTTTTCTTGTTCTTTCTTAATATCATCTTACTTTTTATTTAAACCATCATTAAGCTCTTCTAATGCTAAGTGCTCAGATAATAGCGAATTAAATTTATTTTTGTATTGATTCCAGCTCACTTTTATCT
>JPFL01000390.1:33554-53688 GCA_000733385.1 Paramecium biaurelia
TCTTTTTTCATTTTATAATTAAATTATTTATCTATGCTTCTCTTAATTTCATTTGAAAGACCCCTTATTTTTTACTCTTTGTCATTTTTTTTTTTTAGTTTCTCTATATCTTTTTAATTAACGGTGTCAATTTCACATTACTAAGATTGACTATCAATATTTTCTACTCCTACATCAGTTTATTCATAATAGTTTTAATTATCAATAAGATCTTAGACTATAGCTTTTTATTTTGATAATCTTTTCAATAATTAGTCATTCTCTCTATCCTTTTAAAACATTTGGCAAAGTAATTTAAATATTTTGGCAAGATATTTTTTATTTTAGTTTTCTAATCGTTGTATTTCAAATTTTGACAAATCATTTTCACTTTAGTTTTAACATTCTATTTTTGATTCTTTTTATTACTACAATAAATCTTACTTAGAATTTTTTTCATCCTATTATGAACTTTCTACTAATTATTGTAATTAAGCATTTTTTTATTTTAATTTTCTTTATAAATCTTCGTTTGCTTTACTTTACATATTTAAATTGCTTGTCAGTATAAATAGTTTGGCTACAAGTTTGCAGTTTTTCTATTTTAATTAATGTGAACTGTTTTCAATTTTTGAAAATTCTTCTATTATTGCATTTTATTTCACCAATCTCTCATTTAATTATTTAATTTCTTTGTTTTATTTTTACAACAAAAATATTGTTCTAAATAATTTGGATAAAGCTTTAGCATTTTGGTTCTTAATCCTTAGGGCATCATTGCTACTGAATATCTCTTATTATTTTTCTGGATCCATTTCAGAAGCAGCTTGTAGACAAATTTCCTAATGTTATAACTCTGGTTCAAATTTTATTTAGGCATCCTAAAATTCTTCTTTCATCAATTAATCATTAACAGCCTTTTATTTATTTATTCTTTCAGATAATTAAATTAATTCTTTGTCCTTCTTCTTTTATTGACTCAAAATTCTAAATAACTTAGCAAGCAATTTATTATATTTTGATTTCCAAAGTGAGATTTCATTTTAATGATTGATCTATTGTTCTTATGATTCACAATTAGATGAAATATTTTCATTCTCTTTATTTAGGACCTCAGATTATTCTTAAACTTCTAAATTTGGAGCTTATTCCTAAGTTAAAGCATCAACAATTGCTTGTGATTTAGCTAATCGTTATTCAAGCAATTCAATTTAGTTATTTTTTTTGCTTAATCCATTCATAACTCTGAATAATTTGACTAATAATTTATTATTTTAATTCCTAAGTCTAACATTATCTTAATCATTAACATTTTAAGGTTCCACTTATTATTCTAATGCCGGTTTAACGTTTTCAAGTTCTTCATCTGCAGAATTAATATTTTTTGTATAAGATTATTGATTATCGACACTTTAAGATTCTTTAATAGCTTTATACTTTGATAATCTTTCATTTAAATTTTCTATCAATTTATTTTATTTATTATATTTACTCATAATCATGAATAATTTAGCAGCCATCTTATTCATCTTTTAATTTCTTAAACCTTCATTCTACATCTCAATTTCATTTTAATTAATTTCCTATTGAGGGTGTTCAGATTAATTATGTTATAAATTAAAATTCTATTCATTATCTTATTCCTTAGCATAAAGTGAATTAATATTATTAGTGTGTATTTAATTATTTAACTCTGATATTTATGCTTTTTGTTTCTAAATTCTTTGTAATAGTTACTCAATTTCATTATTTTTTTTATTAATTAAAAACATAGATCTAAATAATTTTCCCTAAAGCTTTTAATTTTTTATATTCATTTAACTTTGGCCAGCATCTTTGTCCTTCACTTCAATGTTAGGCTGTTTATCATTTTTTTAGTCATCTACTATTAATTATACTTATTCAGATTATCTCATTTCTTCTTTAATAGGTTCTGAAGTGATGGCTTCATTTATAGCCTGCTATTTTTTAAGTCTTTCGGTTACGTTTTATAATTCATCTTCTTTAATCTTTAATTATGTCATAATTCTCAATACTTTTGATAATAGTTTTTAATTTTTATTCTTTAACTTTTATAACTCATTGTTTTATTCCTATTGATTATCTTTTGTTTAAGGTTATTCACGAAGGGTTTATTCTTCCTATCCTTGTTCTTTTTCCTCTTTATTTATTTTTGAATATTATTCGTTATTCTTTTAATTTTCAATTAATTCTGAATTTATTGCTTTTTATTTTTCAATTTTGTTTTCTAATTATGAAATAATTGAATCTTTTTATTTTTGTTAGGTCAAAATTCTGAAAATTTTACCTAATAACTTTTAATTTTTTTATTTTGATTTCCCTAGTTCCTCCTTAAAATTTTAATGAGAATCTAATTCATTTTTATCTGATTATTCATTTTATGGTTCATTTATTTTCAAAATTGGATCAGAAATATTTTATTTTTCATTTTTTTAATTTTCTAATAATTCATTAATAATAGCTTTTTGCTTTTTAAGCTTTTCTTCCTAATCATATTTTTATTTTTCTATTTACATCAGTTTTCCAACTAAAATAAATTTACCTCTTAAGTTCTTACTATTCTTATTCTTTATTTAATTCAACTCTTAAATTAATTATGAATTTTTTGCTTCTAATTATGTATTATTTTAGTTTAATTTTTCAATTAAAGCCTCTTGTTCTTAATTACTTTCAATTTGATTTAATTTTGGTATTTATTCCTAAACCTAAACTTATTAGTTACTTTTTTTTTATTATTAGATTATTTAATTTTAATCATTAATCTTTTTTTCTGCATCTTGTAGCTAGGATATTAAATTATCATTATCAAGTGTCAATTTATTATTTTTCTCTTCTAAATCTAATATTATTTATTATAGGCTTTGATCATCCTATTGATTTTATTTTTATTAAATTGATTGAATCTCCTTTTTCAAATCATTAATTTATACATTTGCTTGCTTTAATTTATCCTCTACTTCTCTTTATTTCAAAGTATTATCTTTAGATCTTGGTGTTGAGTCCTTTTGTTAATATCTTAAGGCGATTTCTAAATCATTTATTTTAATTTCTTAATCTTTAAGATGCAACTCTAGTTCTTCTATTTTCATTTTATCACTATTTTCTTACTCCAAAATAACATTGAGTTCAATATTTTTCTAATTATATTTATTCGTCCACTCTTAAATATCAGCCTCTTAAGACTTAATTCTACCTTCTAATTTTTTAATAGTATCATTCAAAATAGAATTTGCTTTAGCCTTTTTGTTACTTTCATCTTCCAAAGTTTCTTTTTATTCCAATACTTCAGTATATTTAGCTTTTAAATTAGAAAAATCATCACTTAATTGATTGAATTATTAGATGAATTCTTCTCCACCGTTGCTGGGAGCATTACATAATTCAATCAGATCATTTTATAGATTTAAGTTTACTTCTAAAGGTTTTGAAGCCAATTATTCAAATAATTTTAGTTTTTCGGCTCTCAAATCTTAATTACTTTTTTAAATTGTATCAATTAAATCTTGAAGTCTTTTATTTTCATTATCAAGTTCATTTAAATTGTTCCTTAAAACTATTACGCTTGCGTCCAATTCATTTATTTTATTCTAATCTTCCTTTCTCTAATTTTCCATTTCCTCCTTTAATTCTAAAAGATTTTCAATTTTATTATAGGCAACTAAACTTATATGATAAGTTACTTGCATAATAATTATCAATTTCATCTTTATTCTTTTAAAGCTATGAATATTTATTTTTCCATTCAGTTATTTCTTATTGTTGAGAGTTAATTGTTTCATCATATTCGCTAATTTCTTCTTACAACTAAGCAATTTACTTTTTTAAATTTTCAATAAGAGCAGAGCTAAATAATTATAGCATGATACTTTTCATTAATTAAATTGTTTTAAGGTACAACTATTTTTTAAGGTGATTACTATTTTTTTTAGATTGACTTTTCCTCCATCAATTTTTTCGAAAGATCTAATTTTTCATTCAATAAAAGAGAGTTTTAAGCTTAAAGTAGCTCTATTTATTTATCTTTTTGATCAATTTCGCCCCAAGCTTATTTGAGATCATGTGTTAATTATTTATTTTCCATTTTCAGATTTTCAATATCATCTTAATATTACTTTTCTTTTGAATTCAATTCAAGTTCTAAAGCAAGTACTTCTCGTTGTTTGATTTATTCTTGGCTCAATTTGTCATTATCAATTTTTGAAGATTTACTGCTGTGTATTGATGATCTGTGAATCCCTGGTCCTTCTGTTCTCTTTAGGATTTCATCAGCTTGTTTTTTATATTTCTCCTTTTCCTCCTACAACTTTTCTACTCTTTGGGTCAACACTTAGGCTGTATCTTTATTAATTTTTGCCTCTCTCATTGTTCGCTCCAATGCTTATGATTGTTCAACTTTCAGTTCTGATTTTACTTTTTATATTTGAGTATCAATTTACTAAGATAATCAAATAATAATCATACTTTAATCCCTATTGGTGCTTGTCCTTAATTGGCTTATTGGATACTTCTCATAATAAAAACGCAAATAAAAAATAATTAAAACCATAAAACATAATAACTTATAAAATCTCAAATATTATGTAATATTTATTCCTTTATGGATTTATCAAATCATTAAATTATTCCTTTATAAGTTCTTATCCTTTCTAATGAAAATCAATTATTTGTAGAATAGGCTTGCACCATATTAATTTATTATATAATATTATATTAAGAGAAATTCGAATTAATAAAATGAATGGAGATAAATTCATTTTTAAAAACCAAAATTTTTACAAATAATCCTTCCTTACTATTTAAAGGAAATAAGATCTTATCTGGTTTATTTCTTCATATCTCTTTATTTATCTTCACTCTACTATAATATTATATCTAAAATGTTTATAATCATATTAAAATTTTAATTTTTATCTAAAAAATTTACTATTTAAAAAATATCAAAATGAAAAAAAATTCCCTTCTTTTTATCAAATTAATTGGTATTTTTATCTTTTGATATTCTCCCATTTATCTTTTTCGATAATTATAGCTATATTAAGAGAAATTCGAATTTTGATTTAAAGTTTAGATTAGATTCATTTATTTACAATTTGAAACAAACTTGTATTTCATTGCATACATTATCTTTATTACTAAATTTGAGTAATATTATTATCTTAGATTCTACTTTATTATATTATAAATAAGAATTAATATTATTATAATTATTTGTTAATATGAGCGTCTCTCCGAATTAGTAATAAATTTATGAAGAACTCATGGTATTAATATTAATTTTCTATATCAGGATAAAATCAAAAACAATTCAGAAATAAGAGAGAAATTTGATAGTAGAACTTAAAGCGGATTATTAGATAAAGACTATGCACACGAAGTTTTGATAGATTGGAGTGATTTACTAAATTATGATCTAAGTGATGCTATAACTTATTTTGATCTTGATAATCCGGACATTCCTCCTGAAGAGATCAGATAACACTTAGATTTTGACAGTTTCATTAATCTGGTCAACAAATGGCTATAGAAGCAATTATAACAAACATCTCCCAAATAAAAACAAAGTACAAACCAAGATCAGTACTGGTTTAAGAGCGAACCAGGAACACTCAATACAGAGCAGAGTGATTTAAAGCATTAGGAATAATTAATAAAAGCAATTTTTGAGACTCAAGAAGCCAAGACCAAAAAGGTTTTTAACGAATACGCAATGATGAGTGATCAAATTGATACAATTAGTAAATAAGATTTTCCTCTATTGTTAAAAAATTTGTTATATCAACATAATGCATCAATTTATGAAAAAGATGGTTAGGAAGATTACTTTATGAGAAGTAATTCTTATGGAAATTTAAATAACTTTTTAAGAGATGATTAGATTAATTATTAATAATTTAAGGAGGCAGCAATTCAATTCATAAAAGGAAACCAAGATTTAATACTTTTGGATCATGAATAAATGAATAAAAAAAAAGAAAAATAACAGCCTTAACATCCACCAAATTTAGAAGAAGAACTTTTATAATAAATAGAAAAGTATCAACAGATTTTATAAACAACTGAACCTGAAATTGAGAAGTAGGTTCTGAGAAATATGATTACAACTTTAGTTCGTTAGTTAGACTTAATAAGAGACAACACTATGAGACTTGATGAAACTTAAATAAATTCCACTATCAAGCCTAAAGCAAATCTATAAATCTCATTCTCAGGAATAGTTAGACCTGAAAAAAGAGCAAAAACAAAAGAAGAAATTGAAATTGGAAAAAGAGATAATCAAATATTGGAAATTTTTATGTTTTTTGCTAAATAATAGTATGTCAATGGAGTTGCTTATGAATTTGACAGATATACAAAAGAAGCTTAAAGTTTAAGTTTAGGTATGTTTTTGTATTTTTGTAAATGTTTTGATTTGATTGAAACTCATATTAGAAAGCCAATTGAAGAAAATTTATTAGAAAGAAAAAAAAGAGGAGAAGAGGTAAATATTACTCGATTGAATTAAACAATAATCAATAAAAGTGTGTTAGAAGAGGAAAAATAAGCAGAACAAGCTTCAACAATAATATCTCCAAAATAAAAACCTCCCACTGTTCCAATCAATATTAAATAGGTTGAAAACTTGCCTAGAAAAAATAAATATTCTCATGTCCCTTCAAAATTTGAGTAAACTTCTATTTTGATATCTTAGGTGGTGGAATGATGAATTAAAGTTTGATAAATACTACAATCCAAATCAAAATCCTTTGCCACAATAAATCATAGATGACATGAAATTTTTAACAAAAGAAGAAATCAAGAGTTTGTTTAAAAGAAGTGCCTTTGGTAAAGATGTAAAAAAAATAAATATATATATAGCTCGATTATGATGAATTCAAATGTCTACTAGGATTTATGGCTAATCTCATGTTCAAATAAAATGGGGAAAGACACCCTCATGCCTATTAATTGATCTTAAGACTAATGTACATTGATTATCCAGAAGAATATAGAAAAAGGTTAATTCCTATAAAAATACCTTTTAATTGTAAAGAGAAAATAGGATTCAGATAACTTCCTGGTTATGAACATCATGAATATAAAGGCAGATAATTATCATAATAAGAAAAATAGCAATTGTAGAAATTAAAACAAGAACGAGAAAATTAATTAAGAGAGAGACTTACAGAAAATCCTAATCAAAGCATAAGATCTATAGGATCAATAGGTTCTCAATCAATTGCAAATTTACCTTATAATAAGTAACAAGGCAGATTTTTAAATGGAAGAATAGATTTGGATAGGGAAAAAGTTTCTTGGGCAAAACTTGAAAATTTAAATCCAAATGACCTAAGTGGCCATGGCAGAAATTTTAAACCCTAAGATTTGATTGATGAATTTGAAGATGAAGAAGACAGGTAATTCTTTTTATTATAATTTAGATTCTTCTTAAAAGAATTCTCTCTAGAAGAAGAAAAAAGAAATCAATTAAAACCTGAAGAGGTTTAGAAAAATCTAGAAAAATATGGTGCTTATAAGCCTCCAATGAGACCTACTTAAAAACACTAAATGAGTCAACCTTAACTTTTAAATCAAAGATATGAATAGAAAAGTTTAGACATGAAAAATTAATACTTGCAAAGAGCTAATCAAATTTAGTAATTACAAAATAAAAAAGAGTAATAGCTACTCCAAAAAATTAACAAAAAATATAAAATGTGATTATTTTAAAATCATTATAAGTATTATACCTTTAGTTATTTTGAAATTGTATTTATAGAAGATAAACCAATTAATCATTGTTATTATATATTAGAATTTTAATCTAATCTATATCAATTTTTTTCAAAATACTTATTGCAATCCATACTGGCAAACTCCACAAGTATTACCCGCTCCTAATCTAATGAATCCTTGTTCTCCCCAACTTGTTCCCCAAGTATTTTTAAGTTTCCAAACACCATCATTTGTAACTCCAATTAGCAATGCACCATGATTTAAAGAGGTTCCACATTAAGTCAAAATCCCACTAAAATTTTAAATAAAAAGTCTCTTACCTTTTATAAAATTACCAAGAAGATCCATCTACTGATACAGTGACTGTTGAATTGGCCAAGGCTTTAGTAAGATCTTCACAATTACTTACGGTGATGTAATTTGAGATGTGAAATGCTCTTTAAACACTCTTGCAGTTTCCACTAATTTACGTTGTTGAATAATCTTTTTCATAGGCCAATCCTTTGTCTTTTACATAATTCAATGAATTAGAAACTAAACCCCCTGCACATCCTTAATTACCATATGATGATGAACAGTCAATTAGATCCTGTTAAGATAATGGATTATAAATATTGTTAATAATTTTATTATTTGCATCTAAAAGATCTATTGTGAAAAGGACATATGAAGCACATTATCCTGAGCTTTTAACACTTCCAGCATATTTAGTCCAATCAATTTCTTAATTTAAATTGGTCTCATCTTTTATATATTGTGCTGTTTGCTCATTTGAAAATTGATGATCGTAATGTAAATATTGAATTGAAAATTCTTCTGAAGTTAAATCAGCAAATTCATTAATTTCCAACACAAAATCATTTTGCTTTTAATTTTTCTCTTCAATAAGTTTTACATTTTACTCATATACTCGTCTTCTATATCTAAAAACAATCTATATTGTTATACTCTTATTCAAGCACTGAGTAATATTATTTATTATATTTCAGCATCCAAGAGTTATGATCATTCGCCAAAGGGGTGCCACTTGGATTTTTCAAAACTATCACACTTAAAAGAAGAATAGTTCCTAAAATTAAATAAGATTTTGAAGCCATATTTATATTTATTATGTAATTAAAAAGGTTCTCTTAAGATTAAATATATATTATTTAAAAAATCAAGAGAACCTATTAGATATAGTAAATATATTAGGTTTTACAAAAGTTTTGTAGATTCTAAGCTAATTTGAAAGATTCATCTCTTTTTGAAAACATCTGATTTTCTTTTGAAACTAAATTCATTATTGAAAAAATATTTCTACCAGTTTGATCATCTGAGTCATCTTTTTTGAAATTTTTCATTTACTTAAATGGAAGTTTGTCATCTTAATAGAGTAAATACTCAAATATTGTTTGCCTTAATTTATTTTTTGGTGATTTGGTTTTTCAAAAAAAATTGCTCAAAGTATAATAGTATACATCGGAATCAGAATGGTTAAATCTTTTCATTTTGTATTTTGATCTTGAAGTTGAATAACACTTGTATCTGAATTAATTGTTATTTACCTTGAAATCGTATTATTTTATGAATGAATTGAATCCTTCATCATTTTATCCTCATTTATATTTTCTATAAAACACAACTTCATCCTCTTCTTCGAAAATTTCAAGTCCTCATTTTATGCTCTTCTTCTTCGTAATTTTTCTAATTTCTTTTTTTTTCTTGAACTACAACCTACTCTGACTATTCATGATGCTCTATAAATTGTTTTTTTTTATATAAATTGGAGGAGACTTTGTAATTCTATTTGATGACTCTCTTACTGAAATACAACTTCACATTTTATTATTATATAAATATATGAATTACCCTTTTAATCCATCTCCTTCATATTCTTTCAGTGTTGCTAAGAAGTACCTATGTCTTTATTCTAAGAATATAATCCCAATTTTTGTTATGGGGCCAAGTCAATATCATCCTCAAACTGAGAAGAAAGGAGGAACTTTGAATTTTGGATCATACAGTTAGCGCAAAATGGTGTTTGCTTAGGAAGTTTTAACTCCAGGACCACTTCGTTATACAATTAAGACTTATAGAAGTTAAAAAGTTTCATTTGCTAATTCAAAGTAGCCTTTAAATAAATTATCTTTAAGTCCTGAGCCAGGGTATTTTACGCAGAATTAGGCAATATCTTCCAATAGACGAATCTCATTATGGGCTTGGAGGATCTATTTCAAGGACTTTAAGAAATCAAAACTTTGATAATAAAATTCCATGGGTTGGTCATTATCCGATTAAATCTACTTTGAATAATTTAGCCTTTAAATTTAAACAATTACATAAAAGAGCTTATACGGATCATATGAGTCCTGGTCCTGGATGCTATTCAATCTTATAGGATTCAATGAATCATGGTGTCAAAATGCATAATTCAAAAAGAAGTTGCTCTTATATTTAAAAAACTGAAACTCCAGGTCTTGGAACTTATTAAAGGGAAAGTTTCACTCAAAACAGAGTGTCATCAAAACATTCAAAAGTTTACTCTAAGGAGTTATCAAAAATCTTAAATAAATGTTTCTCTTTACATGAATCAAAGCAATCATCAAATAAATTTGTAACATACAGTTAATCAAAAGGGACCCTTGATTCTCATGAGAAGTTATTAACAAGATCAAAATTCAAGTCTCATTAGCTAATAATCAAATATTAGTGATTCTTATAATAAAATGAGAGAGTATAGGTAAGAAAAGAGGAATTCTTAGACGAATTTCTACTCCTAATCCAAGAAAAATAAGTAGATCTCCAGGTCCAGCTATTTATGCTGATATCAAATTCAAACCGAATACAAAATTGGGATTTATGCCAGCCTCATAAAAAAGTGAAACATTCAAACCAAAGGAAGGACCTGGAGTTGGAGAGTATTCTAAAATACTTCCTTTTGGTAAGATATACAATAAGTATATAACACCGAGGTAATTTTTTAAATTCAAAGATCTTAATTAATTTGATTTTGACGAATGACTATTATTTCTATATTGATACTTTTGTATATTAAATAAATTAATGTAAGTCTAAGATCAATTAAAGTGGAGTGATTTATAAAAGGATGATTAGGAGAATATTCTTCGAAACAATGATGAATGTATAAATTGATAATTTTAGTTTATAAGAACCTAAATTGTCATATATAGAAGACAATGTGGAAAAAGTGAATAGCATAAAATTTACTTTAGGTCCTAATAAAATATAAAAAGTGATGATTGGAATATGTGATAAGAGAATTCGTTAGGAAAGAGGAATGATCTTCTAGGATAAATCATTTGTTGGTCATGGTACATACTTACTTTATTCTGTTGATTGTTATAATTCATGTAACTCAATTGTTAATTAAAGTCCTATTTAGTCATTGGGATTTAGAGAGTAATTACAATGAAGGAGGATTTGTACTCAATCAAAATGATTAAGTAGAAGTGACATTTGATTTGGAGAAAAAAATCTTAAAAATAGTTGATATTAATAAACCATAAAGAATTGTAGAGTTTAAAACTGAACATCATAAAATAGAAGACTTACATCTTTGTGTAGTAATAATATAAGGGGAATTGACATTTTATAGATGATTAATTATATCATTATTTTTAAGTATCTAAACAACTTGCATCAGCATATGATTCTCTTTTAACACAACCTAAAGCAACCAATAATTTCTGCATAAAAGTTTCATTTCTTACTTTGACTGTTTATGATCGTATCTCCTTTTTTTAAGAATCAGAATGTCTGCTACGACGATATTATTATTTATAATCTTAAATTGAATTTTCAGTTTGAGCTTAGAATGTTATGTTTTACCTTAGAAAAGATAATTGGGAAGAAGCAGTGGATTTGGAGAAATATTGATTTTCTTAATGAGTAGTATTTCCATTGACTCTGGTTCTATTTTGTGATAATGGTAATTTTTCCAATTCGAATTCATTTCTGTTGAGCCATTTATGAGTCAAAATCTATTTCATTGTTAATCTATCTTTTTATTTATATTTGATAAGACCAGTTATGAGATCCTTAACATCAGCACTCAAACTATTATCCATGATTTAGTAATTGACCTTCACAATATTATTGCACTTCTCAATATCATTTTTACCTTTGAATGGTGCTTCTCCATGTAATAATTCATATAATAGAATTCCTAAACACCATATATCCAGAGTATGATCATGAGGTTTATCTTCAATCATCTCAGGAGCCATGTAATCTATTGTTCCACAAAATGTGCTTCTCTTTTTTGAACCTAAATTTTCAGCTGACCATCCAAAATCACAAATCTTAACATTGTCAGTAATATCCAATAATATATTTTCAGGCTACATATTAATTATAATGAGTTACTTTAAGATCTCTATGAATTATATTTTGTTGATGTAAATAATCAATTCCTAAACAAGTTTACTTAAAAAATTTAAGAGCATCATTTTCATTTAATTTTCCTCTTCTTTTTAATAATTAGAATAGTGATCCATGTTCTGCATATTCCAAAATAAGATAAACTTTATCCTTATCTTCAAAATAATGGAATAATTATGTAATATTTTGATGATTCAATTTCCTTTGTATTCTTATCTCTCTCTTAAGGTTTTCAATCGAACAATACTCAAAAATGTCTTTCTTATTAATCTAGATTAGTTATTCAAATGTACTATCTTCATTGCATGTAATTATCCATTAGTTCTATCTTTAACTAACCTAACTGCTCCAAAACTGCCTTTACCAAGTTATGGATAATCATATATAAGTTCAAACTCTTCTGGACTTCTTTTCATTTATCTTAGTGTAGATACCTTGTCACTATAGGCTATTTCCTATGAATTTAACATGTTTTATGGTATACATTGATTTTTATGTCCAGAAGTCCTTACATAATAACTCAATTTACCAATCAATGTCTCTGCATCTTTGAGAACAATAATAGGCTTGCTTACAAAAGGGACAATGTACTCTATATTTTGGAATTGGAACCATTTAGGTGCTCCCCAAATTATATTGACAGTATCGTGAACTGCAAACGTTCATCAAATAATATATTAATTTTATGTAATATTCGCAATAGATGTAGAAGTATAGAAAATCAACAAGTTCACCAATTCTTAACCCACATAGTCTACCAGCAATAAATGAATTGAAATTTGCAATGAGAACCAGAGCAGGAAGTGATTAATAGCATTCAGTCAAGATTAACTAAGACAGTTTTATTGCTTGTCGATTGTATAAGGAATAATAATGATAGTAATGGCTATTAATTCTTTGCTATTTGTGATGGTCATGGTTAAAATGGACATCTTGTTTCATAATACATAAAGAAAAACATCCCAAGTATAAATCATAAGAATTAGTCATCCTAAGGAATTATCTAAATGATATGTCCTTAAATTCAGAGGGTATCAATTAAGCGATTATTCGTTCATTCTTGAAAATCAATAAAGACTTGTTTCAAAGTAATATCGACACCAATTTGGCAGGTTCCACTATTATATCAATATTGATAAAAGATCAACAAGTAAAGCGATATATAATTCTATAGATATTCTGTGCAAATGTTGGTGATTCAAGAGCAATCATTTGTCAAAAAGTCAATACCTGGATGGCCATTTAAATAAGTGTTGATCACAAGCCAAATAATGTAAGAGAAAGAGCTAGAATTATAAATGCTGATGGGAGAATATCTTAAAGAAAAACCTCTGAAGGGTATCCTGCTGGTCCTGAAAGGGTATATCTCTCATTTTCAGACACTCCAGGATTAGCTATGACAAGAAGTTTTGGGGATAAAATAGCAGCAAAAGTAGGAGTTATAGCAGAACCAGGTATTGCTAATTATATTATAGAAAGAGATATTAGAATTTAGGAGAACCAAGGCTCATAAAGTTATTGTACTTGCCTCTGATGGAGTTTGGGATTAATTATCCAATGATGATGTTATGGAATTGATTCTACCTTATTTTAAAGATAAGTAAGTTGAATTGGCCACTGAACGAATTGTGAGAGAAGCATTTAACAGATGGAAGCAGTTTTCAATTTTGAGAGATGATATAACTTGCATAGTAATATTTTTATGATTTAATATAATAAAGTGTATTGATAAATTAATAAATGAATACAATGTTCTATATTTTGTGCATCATCTTGATTATAGACTTTGCTAAAAGTTAAATTGTAGCTAACTTTACAGTAAATTAAAATTGGACAGCAACTTTAGGAACTTCAAAGAATATTACTATTCAAGTAACGTCACTTCAGAAAAAGTATTGTTACGTTAGAATTGAACTATATTCTAAGGATCCTTCTTTTTTATTAATGGCAGATTATAAAGTTAATCCGAATCCCCAATTAATTCCAACTTATAAATAAGGAGAAAAAATTGATAGAATAAGGTAAAAAAATATTCTATTTAGCCAATTAGAAAATAGAAGAACCAGGTTTCTAAAATTGAAAGGAAAAGCAGGTATTATATTTATTTCTACTATGGCTAATAATCCAAATAATTAATATTAACTTATTATCACTGATAATGATGAAGAATAATGTGATAACTAATGTTTTTAAAATGGCATTTGTTTGGTAGTAATGATTATAAACTAAGATTGATGGATGTACTTGTTTCAGTTCATTTATTGGTAATGATTGTCATCAACAATCTGAAAATTTAGTTTTAAATTCCTCAACAAATATTGATTTGTTTAATAATGAAACAATAAAATTCTTTTCCATTGATCTTTCTTCTTATTTTGAATATACATTGAAGCTTGATTTTGAAGTATTTATAGTTATTATTCAAATCTAGGCTGTTTGTTTAAATAATTTAACTATTGTTATTTATAAAACAAAAGCTCTTTTGACACCAGATGAAGCTACAAATAACAGTTATACTTAATTATTTTATATTTCCTGTGGATAGAGCAAGATTTAGGCAAAAATTCCAAATATTTTACCACCTTCATAGCAAATTCTATCCTTTGCTGTTTTCAAATAATAATCTAATAATCAAATTTTAAAATTTTAAATTAAATGTAATTATGATCCTTAATCTAATGATTAAGAAGGTGATTAATTACTTGAAATTATTATCCCATCTAGTGCTGGGCCGATAGTATTTATTATCTTAATAGGTTGTGCTATCAAAAAATGTCAAAGTTCAAGGAATCGAGTTGCTTAAGACTCCAACCTCTTTTCTAGATAAAATGTGAATGAAATCGATTAAAATTTAAATACCCAGCCATATAGAAATGAGATAGGTTTTTTATATTTTCCTGACTAACGCAATTAACAGTAAAACAGAAATGAAATTGGCCCAAGCCTCAATTCCCAGCAACAAAGAAATATGTTAAATTACTTTTAAGTAGAATAAAACTGCAATTCCCAATAAAATAGAAATAATATTTTTTTAAATGTGAATTTTCAGCAAACTAGAATAGAAAATACTTACAATTACAATTCCTAACAAAATAGAAATAATGTTTCTTTAGACCTGAATTCTCAGCAAAACAGAAATGAAATTGCTTATAGAAATAATATTTCTTTAGACCTGAATTCTCAACAAAACAGTAATTCCCAATAAAATAGGACATTACTAAATTTTAAGAAAAACAGTAATGAAATTGCACTAGGTGCTTAGGCCTTACAAGTAATAACAACTAAAAATGAGTGTATTATATGCTTAGAAGATATTAAAAATTCAAAATAATCTTTGGTAAAAATTAATTGCGGGTATGCAACATTATTAATTTAGTCACCAATTCCATCGACAATGCATTCAACAATGGTATTAATAATAAGTTTCTGAAAGACCACGCTAATCAAGCGATTGCCCGGTTTGCAGAAAGACTATAAATAAAAAGGAAATATTTTGATACATCAATATTCTATAATTTATTATTGTTAGAAATTGTTAATTTTCTTAAAAGGAATTCTTCAATTTTATAATTTCTCAGGATATATAAAATTTTACAAGATTAAGAACCATATAATTAGTAATAAGAAGATACAATATCAAATACAATCATAATCATAATTAATATTGTAAGTTCTATCTCTTTTCTCTTACTTTTAGTAATTGACTGATAAAATGGATATCTTTTTCATAATACATTAAGAAAAACATCCCAAGCATAAATCATGAGAATTAATCATTCTATAATTATTTTAAGGATATGTCTTCATAATCCAAAAATAATCAATTCTTTACTCAATAATTTCCATCAAAAATATTTAATTCATTTTATGTAAATTGTAAAGCACATTAGTGTAAATTATCAGCTGAACATATAATTGATTATCACTCAAAATATTTAATTTTGGAAATTCAAATACTTTTTAAGTTACAATAGAAAAAGACTAAAGAGAAGATTGGAAAAATTAATAAATACAATTGACTAGTTAGAGAGTTGAAAATGAATTAAGAAATATTGAAATTTATTGGATTTGTGTAAACATTAATAATAATAATAATAAAGGAATATAATGATCTATGTATTGAACATCATCTTGATTCTAGATCTAGCTAAAAGTCAAATTGAGGTAGATTTAAGTGAAAAAAACAAATGGACAAACATTTTTGATACTTTAAGCAATGTTACTTTTAAAGTAACTTCCCTACAGAATGAGTATTGTTACGTTAGAATTGAACTCTACACTAAGGATCCTACTTTTTTAGTAATGGCTGAGTATAAATCTAAACCAAAGGCCAGCTTGATTTCAACTTATAAATAAGGAGAAAAGATTGATAGGATAAGGTAAGATTTAAATTCTATTCAGCCAATTAGAAAATAGAGGAACTAGGTTCCTAAAATTAAAGGGAAAAGCAGGAACTATATTTATTACTACTATGGCTGATTAGACAAATAATTCATATAACATTACCATCACTGGCAATGATAATGTGTAATGTGATAACGATTGTTTTTAGAAAGGCATTTGTGAGGTAGAATTGATTTTAATTTAAGCCTGATGGATGTAAATGTTATAGTTAATATATTGGGAATGATTGTCATTAATTAACAGTAGAATTAAGTACAGGAACTTAAAAAGATGTAGATTTTTTCTATGATGAAACAATAAAGTTCTTCTCAATTGATCTTTATTATTAGTTAGGATAAATGTTGAAACTGGAATTTCAAGTATTTATAGTTATAATTGAAATCTAGTCTGATTGCTAAGATTGTTTAAATATTGTTATTTATAAAACAAAAGCTCTTTTAATGTCAAATGAAATTACAAATTACAATTATACTTCAGTATTTTATATTACAGATGGATATAACATAATTTAAGCAATTATTCCAGATATATTGCCATCCTCATAATAAATTCTATATTTTGCTGTTTTAAAAGCATCCCCTTACACTACTCATTTGAAAATTAAATGTAATTATGATAATTTCTAATTTGATGATGAAGATTCAGATAGTGCTAGATTAATTTATATTATTATCCCATCTATTGTTGGGTCCTTAATATTTTTTCTCTTTATTGGATGTCTATTAAAAAGACGAAAGAACTATATGAACCAAACTAATTAGGTTGCTCAAGACCCATTTTATCAATAAACTAGAAATGGAGTAGCTCAAGACCCCTTTTCTTAGTAAAACAGAAATGTTCTTGGTTTCAATATTTTATAATAATAATAATATTAATAGCCATAAAGGGAAATCATACAATATCCAGGTACTTAATAACTTTGGCAAAAGGAAGAAAATCAAAATGATGAAAATGAAAAATGTGTTATCTGCTTGTCATAACTTAAGGACTATAATCAGCCGATAAAGAAAATTAATTGCGGGTATACACAATTATTAAATATAGTCATCAATTCCATAAAAAATGTATTCAAGAGTGGTGTTTAAAATAAATATCTTAAAGATAAGATAAACAAAGCGATTGCCCTTATTGTAGGTAACCTATGAATATAAATGAAATATTGTGATACATCAATATAAAATAATTTATTATCATTTTGAAATTGTTAACTCCCTAGAAGAAAATCTTCAATTATATTATTTCTCAGGATAAGGAAAATAATTAATATTATTAAAATTATTTTGCTTCATTTTATTTACCTTTATTTTCATTTTAGGTAAGTAATTGATTCTCAAATTCAAAGTAATTTATCTGATTTTAATATTAGACAAATGACTACTTTTAGTAAATTGACTGCCGTTAATATCATTCAAGAAAAGAAGAAGAAACCTTTAAATTCAGAATAAGAAGTTCGATAAACTAGATGTCAGTAAGCTTTATGAATTATTAATAGTCATAATTTCCATACTAAATGTATAAATTTATGGTTGGAGAAAGTAAAACATGAATTTTCAGTATGTAGATAATAACTTGAATAACAAGTAGGGAATTAAATACTTCAAAGTATAAATAGTATAAACAATCTAAAAACTAATTTTTATGTAATTTGATTAATTATTATGCATATAGATAATTTGTTGGATATATAGATATTCATTATCTTTTATCGAACTTTTCTAACTTTGCTTCTTTTTCCTTAAATTCTCTTCTATCTTTGTCATATTATTATTCATTCAAAATTTAACAGTCCTAAAAATCTACTACTTTGGATAACTTATTTTGTATTTATTTCAAATCATATTCTTAATTGATTTCAATATAAATATATCTATAATGGATTATCCTGTAAGCTGATAAATCATATAATTATTTTAAAGCATTAATTATGTTTTCAAAAGCTTACTTTTAAAATTATAATCTTTGATTCTTTTATATTTATAAGTTTTTTCTATCATCATCTGGAAATTTAATGTAGATTATATTTTTTTAAGTTAATTTCATATCTTTAACAGCATTCAAATTAATATTGTAATTACTTTTAAATTAATTCAATTTATTCATTTGATTTTATAATTCTTGTTGTGTAAAATCTTTAGTCAAATTTATAAATATAAATCCAGTCATATAAGCATCAAAACCAGCTGTATGATATAAATTTTGATCCTATTCAACCTCAATTTATATATAATTCATATTATTTTTTATAAATTCTGCTAAATTTTCAATAGAAGTTGATGTTTCTAATTTCCCTCTAATTTTTTCTAATGGTTAAGCTGATTATATGATATATTTAGTATCATAAATAGGTGGCCAATTTTTAACAATATCTTCCTTAAACTCTTCCCAAGATATTGGAGGACATTAAACAAAATGACTATAACAAAACATAATATCTGCAAAACAATTATGTCCTACCATATGCTTTTTGGAATTTAAAATACATTCCCAAATTTAATAGAATCCTGTTTTAGTTTAAAATCTATTTATTTTTAATTGTTATCTTTCATCATCCTTTGCCTATTTTTCTGCATTTGTTAATTTTGTTATTTTCATTTCTCCTTTTAATAGAGATTCACCAATCATATTTTTCTAATAAGCTTCTAAATAAGTATAAATAATTTTTCTTTAATATCCATTTGTTGTTTCTATTGTCATCTATTTATCTTCTGATTTATTAAATTTTTCCAACTTGTCTATTAAATCTTGAATCTATTATATATATTATATGTCTTACTGTTTTCTTGTCTACTGCCTTGACATCATCTATGATTTTTTCAAATTGAATTTTCAATTCTGTTTAATCTAATTATTGGATTTCTTTATTATAATCATCTTACAACTTTTAATATTATGTCTTATTTAAATAACCTATTCCTTTATTAATCCATCTATTCCAATCCATACCATGTTCACTATTAAAAAATATTGCTCCTACTTACAAACCCACAAAGTCATCTAAACTAATAATAAGAATATTTTCTACTCTTAAGGAAACAAAAAGAATGTATAAGGATAAGCAACATACTCTTTTTATTTTTTTATGAATATGCACAATCCAAATTGAATGATATTATATTTCATACTTACTTTTCGTGTCTATATATAATTAAAAATACCTTTAGATATCTTTCAAATGGTAATTCTTCAAATGTATCTTAATAATCAGCTTTTATTCCAGTTAACTCAAGATCAAACCCTAGAAAATCACATTACTTTATCTACTCCATTATTGTTTATTTGTTTAACTCAAAATTATCAAGGTCGATAAACATTCTTAATATTTACTATTATTAATTATATGAAATCATTTCTTAAACAATATCTAAACAATCCCCTTCTTTTTATCAGCAGGTTTAACTGCTAATTCATCAAGAATGTCTTCCTTTTCTTTTTCTGAGAATTCTAAAAATTAAAACAATGTATTAAGTATTGCTTCTGCTAAATCATAATTTAAGTTTTTAGGACCACAAGCAGTAAGAAACTTTTTTAAACAATCTCTTAAATGAGCCTTAGCATGAATAGCTTGAGGATCAACAGAAGTCTTTTACATAGCCATCATCTTATGTTTATACTAAAATATTCATTTCATTTACAT
>JPFL01000391.1:8015-53411 GCA_000733385.1 Paramecium biaurelia
ATACTATAAATTATATATTTATATAGAAATACCTTTGTCTATTTTCTTCTAAAGTTCCTGCACGAACTCCATAATTGATATCTTAATATTATTGAACAATTTTGGTTAATTCATCTACATGTCTTTTTCTATTTTGCTCATCATTTTTCTAAATTTAAATATTTCATACTTCATCATTAGCTACTTTACCATCAAGCATTCTAATAGTTCTTGTAGAATAATTTTTTAAATTAGTATCATGTGTTACCATAATAATAGTAATACCCTTTTACATATTCAAATCAATGATAATCTTCATAATCAAATCTGAATTTTTTGTATCAAGATCTCCAGTTGGCTCATCTAACAATAATATAGATGGATTATTAGCTAATGCTCTTGCTATTGTAACTCTTTGTTATTCTAAAAAAATTAAAAAAACGATCTTACCTCCTCCTGATAATTAATTTGGATAATGATTTAATCGACTACTCAATCCCACTTATTCTAATAATTATTTTGCATTAAATCCAATTTAAGTTTTACTTAATGTTCCTTTGAGAATCATTGGTAATTCTACATTCTCTTATGCTGTCAATGATGATATTAAATTGAAAGTTTAGAAAACAAATCCCAAAGATGATAATCTAAGTGAGGCAAGGAATTTATCTTCTGTAGATGCTCTAATTCTTTGACCACAAATTCTGACATCACCCTATTTTAGATTAGGATTATTAATATTACTTTTGTTGGTAAATCAATACTCCCTAATAAATTAAGTAGTGTAGTCTTTCCACATCCCGAGGTGCCCAATATTGTAATGAATTCTCTTTCTTGTACATTAAAGGATACACCTAATAAGTGTAATTGCATTTTTTGAACCTCTTAAAGCAGTCACTCCCTCTAATCCCAATAAATATGTTTTATGAACATTTCTCACTTCTATTATATTTTGATCAAGTGGAAGAAGTGGATAAATTGGAATTTCATGTTTTTCATCAATTTCTTTATCCTCAATTTCGACAATCATAGAGTAATATTTATTATATTTTTAATAATAAATATCTATCCTTTATTTCTTGTTTGTGAATGATACATTCTTACTAAAAAACAATACATTGGATTACATTTTGAGATTATCATTTCTCTATTGAAAATAAATATCTAATTGAATTAGACCATATTTCTAATTAGAAAAATGATTGTCAGCACAAAAATTATTCTATTTGAAGTATTTCTTCTGAATTCTTTAATTAAAATCTCTTTTATATTATTTTAACTTTATAAATCCCAACATCTTTGATAGACTATTTGAAAAGAGCTTAGAATGTTATTTATATGCAATATTTTAGATAACAAGAATGTTTAGAATAAATAATAAAATAAAGATTCTTTGATAATTAGGATTAAAATATATTTTCATTCCTTCTTCAATCATTATCAACCGTAATAATCTTCCATTGTTATAAATACTATAATGTTATTCATTTAATATATATTATTTGATTAACTTTCCAACTAACAACAATATTAATTTACATAATCTACTATAACTCAAATAAATTGGACATTCAATAGATTGCTTAAATAGTTTTATTTAATAAAAATTATTGTCTCATACTATCTGTTTCCATAATCTCAATAATTTACAATCTATTTTTATCATTTAATTCTCATTATGCAGTACATTATTGTGGAGTTAAACGATCTCTTTTCTGATTGTCTGCTTTAAGGATTCCAGTGATATGTTTGATACAAATTATTATAATAAACTAACTTAAAACTCATTTAAAGATCTCATATAAAGTTATTAGTCATAATAGAAGTGTAATGGAAATAAGAGGTTGTTTAAGATTTTAAAAATGTTTAGGTTTGTGTAATTCATTCTAACTTCACTCTATATTATTTTTAATTACTAGTGAATGGATTTTTATAACTTTAATCAAAATTAAGAAATGGTAAGGAATGTAATTTAGTGTCATTATTGCTTCTTAATCTAATAATGTAAGTTAATATATTGATTATTACTAAATTATATATACATAATCAATCACTCATGTAATCATCCTATTATTTTTATTATTATTATGAAATGATTCTATTCTTAGGATTTTATGGACAGTTAGCTTATGTATGGTGAGTGCTGCTGCAAATATAGCATCCACCACCATAGGCATATAATCCTTTAGGATTCTTTGGACAATCTCGACTAATGTGTCCAGACTCTTTACAAACAAAACATGTAGCAAACTTTAATGAGCCAGATTTAGGTTTTTAGCAATCTTTAAGTGTATGTTTTTAAGAACCACAATTATAACATATAACATCAGTAGTAGGTTAAACATTCTAAAATATGATTAAAATTGTATACCTCTCTACAATGTTAGGCAGTATGTCCAATTTTCTTGCATACTAGACAAACTTTATCTTTCTCTTTCATTTTTATTTTCTTCTTATCCTTTTATACTTCTTCAACTGCTTATTACTTTTTAGATAACTTCTTTTAAATTCTTCTTTCTAAATCTTTTTATTTCTTTTCTTCAATAACATTTGGATCTGCAAATAGATTTAATCTTATACCGATTAACTTCACATTATTTTTTAATTATGCTAAGTCGTGATATAATCTTTTGCGCTTAGTTTTATTGTCAGGACCTTGGAGTTCAGCAATTCTAGATTCTAGAATTTCAATTTTCTCTTAATATTATTCTTCTGTCATATGCAAAATTCGAAGATTTATCTCTGGTTTAGGTTCTTTTGTAATCTTTTTGTTTACACCAGATTGTTTAGACAGCTTAGGAGAATTTTTGTTGATTTATTTTCTCATATAAAAATTAATAACCACATATTATTATCATTTATTTGGTACACGATATTCCTCACCCAAATGTTCTGGTGGTTGTAAAGGTATGTTCAAACTATATAATACACAAAGGATTCATACACATTAGATTAATCCAATTTCTGACCCTTTTCTAAGAAATACTCTCTAGTATATTTATATACAGCTGCTTCTGTCTTACATTAATAATTCTTAGAATAGTCAGCATAAAATTCTGGTTAACCATATTTTTTTAAGACTCTCTCTTCAAAAGAAGGTAATTTAGAACAACGATCAATCTAATATATATTATATAAGATTGTTACTTCTTATTGAATCCATTCTTTAAATTTCCTATAATCACCATATCGTGTACAATTTACTCTAAATGGAGCTTTTTCTTCTTGATTCCAGAACTCATCATATGTAGGCCATCTCTTCTTTCTGTAGATAGGTTTCAAATACTATTATTTATTATAAAATTATTCTGATCTATTGGGTCCCCAAAATTTTGTGGTTGATTTTGCATCATACCTTGAAATATTAAATTAAAAATCAATACAAACAAAACTTATCTAAATTAGAATCTTCAAAATCAAATTCTCTTGTGGCTAATTTATTTCTCCATGGATCCATTCCCATACCAAATGCATGAATCAATCCTTTTGGTGATAAATATATTTTGCACACCACAATTTCTGAATATTCATCTGGTTTGTAATATGGATCATGAAAGGTTGTCCATACATAATAATCAGTCAATGATAAATCAAATCTATATTTAAATTAGCTTTGTTTTATTACTTAGGACGATCATAAATAGCTACACGCTTTTACTTTGGTTAAATCACTTAGACTTCTTTTTCCTTTTCTGCCTTAACTAACTTGGTATATTTTAGATAAGTTTCAAAATTGTAATTGGTAGTATGAGTGAATCTTTCTTATTTAAGATTTTCATCTAATAATCCACTCTATTCAATTTGTAATTATTTTTCTTTGATTGATAATTAGAGTGCTCTCTTCTTTAAATTCACATTTTTTGGAGGTACAGGTTTAATAAATCTGCTGAAGATTTGACTCATACAAAATCTAGGCAGATATAATTACATATATTTAATATTTTAATTTTTTAATTCTTATCATATTTCTAATGAATCAAAATTCTAATTTATCAAGTACATCACTTTAATAAGGAATTGTGACATTTAAAAGAGGTTCCATTTCCATTTATCTTTTTATATTAAATTATGCATTCTAATTACCACACCAAGATCTTCTAGCAACACCATTATTTACATCCCATTACAACATCATTTTAGCTCTTCTTGATGCATCATCTAAATATTTAAATATAATTACCTGAACCATCTAACACTAATCCAAATCCACCATTAATTACTTCTCCCCAACCTACTCCACCACCATTATGTAATGCTACCCATGTTGCTCCTCTAAATGAATCTCCAATTACATTTTATACAGCCATATCTGCTGTAAACTAAGATCCATCATAAATATCAGCAGTTTCTCTAAAAGGACTATCAGTTCCTGAAACATCATGATGATCTCTTGATAAAACTATGGGTCCTAGAATATCTCCCTTTTTTACAGCCTCATTGAATCTAAGTGCAATTTCTGTTCTTGCTTATGTATCAGCATATAATATTCTAGCTTGTGATCCAATAACTAATTTATTTTCATCCGCTTTTCTAATCCAATCTAAATTATCATTTAATTGATCTGCTACAATCTTTGGAGATTTTGTGATCAAATCTACTAATACTTATTCAGCTATCTTATCTGTCAATTTCAGATCTTCAGGTAGACCACTAGTACATATCCATCTGAAAGGTCCAAAACCAAGACTGAATATATCTCCCATAATATCCTAAAAATAACTAGGATAACGAAATAATTATTCATCATGTTCTGAATTAACATTAGCACCAGCTCTTCTACTCTCCAATAGGAAACGATTTCCATAATCCCAAAAATGCATACCTTTTTATGTCAATTTATTAATTGCATCTACTTATCTGATAAGTGATTCATAAATCAATTTCTTAAATTATTCTGGATCTTTAACCATCATTTAATTAGCCTCCTCAAATGATAATTGAACAGGATAATATCCTCCATTAAATGGATTATGAAGAGAAGTTTGATCAGATCCTAAATCAACTATATTTATATCTTCTTATGCTAATCTTTCCCATAATAAGACAATGTTGCCTAGAAACCCAATTGATTCTGCTCTTTTTTCTTGTTTAGCCAATTTAATTTCAGCAACTACTTGTTCAACATCAATAATCTTCTTTTTAACCCAACCTTATTTTAACCTTTTATCCAAGGCTTTTTCTGAAACTTCTGCAATTACTGAAATACATCCTAATATATCTCCAGCTTTAGGTTAAGCTCCACTCATTCCACCTAATCCAGAAGAGACAAAAACTACACCATTTAATGAATTAGTCTTGAGATATTTTCTGGCTGCATTCAATAAAGTCAGAGTAGTTCCATGTACAATACCTTAACTTCCTATATAACAATAACTTCCTGCAGTCATTTGTCCATACATTGTATTTCCTAAAGCATAATGTTTCTCATAATGTGATTAAGTAGAATAATTAGGAATCATCATACCATTACTCAAAACAATTCTTGGAGCATCAGGATGGCTAGGGAACAATCCTTATGGATGACCACTATTCATTACTAAAGTTTGATGTTCTGTCATTTCACTTAGATATTTCATTGTTAAATGATATTAAGCCCAATTTTAAAATACACTACCATTACCACCATAAGTAACTAATTCGTGTGGAAACTATGCTACCTCATGATTAAGATTATTCATTATCATATGCATGATAACTTAAGCTTATTTACACTTGCATGGATATCTAAGGATTACATAAATATCATACTTATCATATGGATAGGCCTTCATTTCATAATCTGGAATCAATCTATACATATATATGTGTCCATATGTTTATAATTCATACAAAAACTCTGGTGCTAATCTCTCATGTAGATGTGGTTCAAAGTATCTCAAAGCATTTTTCAAAGCCAATCTTTATTCCTACTCTCTCACAAAGGATATACCTATTTATTTAAGCAGAGGTTCTTGCAAGGAGCATGAGATATTGATTGATCTCTTACATATCCATTCTTGTCAAAATCAACTTAAATCCCTTTCTTTACACTTTCTAAAAATGCGTAATCGATTTACATATTTTAATAATATTTATGATTTATTCCTATTTATATTCACTCTGTAAATTCTTATTTTATACAACTTCCTTATAATATTTAATATTCATGTAAATGTTTGATTATCAATATCATTTTAACTCCATAGAATCGCCATTCTAATTCTTTTATAAGTCTTCCGTCAGTATCTTCTTCTATGTTCCTATATAATTTTTATCACTCTTCCATATCTGCTATCTCTTTTATTTACTGTAATTCTGTTTAGATCCTTGGAAGCATTAGGATTTTCTTTATAGTTCTTTCTCAATAAAAACATTTTTGCATAAAGTTCTTTTCCTATAATTTTATCAATTAGAAATAATACATAGTTAATTGGTTTTATCACTCTTACAATATTCTCAACTCTAATCTTTTTATCACCTCAAACAAAAATTAATAATAATTACATATAAAAAAAGATTTTAGTTAATCAACAACTTTAACTAGAATTAAAATTTTTGTTTAAAAGTAAATCTCTAAGTCCATTAAATTAGAAATGGACTTAGAGATTTACTTTTTTAGAACTCTCTCATGAGTTAATACTTAAAAATCCAAAAATTAATTTAAATGCTAAATAAATATAGTATAAATTAATTAATGTTATAGAGGTCAACCAATTGTTTTCTATTTAATAAACATACATAGAAATACATTTAATCCGATTTTATTCTAATTTATTACCTTATAATAAATATTAAATTAAATTAGAAGAGCGAAGCTTTATATAATAATAGTTTTCAGATGAACTATTTTGAGAATAAAATAATTATAATGAAATATAAAATTTCAATTTTAAGTTACCCTCATCATCATGGATTTGAACTCCTCAAAAGTTAACTATAATAATTATAAAAAATAATACTTTTCCATCAGAATTTTAATCTACTTCTTAAATCATCTATTTCCAAACTTCCTCACTAATTCCAGAGTTTTGACCAAATGCCTATTTAATTTCATCTTTTGTAATAGCTCCACTCTTATCTTTGTCTATAATTTTAAATGCTTAAAGCAATCTCTCTGTAGCTAATAATTTTTCTCTATTAATAGTTGCATAAACAAACTCTATAAATATAAATATATTAATGTACCTGAATAATCTATTGAACCACTACCATCTGCATCTAATTTATTCATTATTTCATCAACCTAAGTTTCTGCATCTACATCACTCATAACCCTTTTATATCCATTGACTAATTCTTCTCTACTTAATCTTCCATCATTATTTGTATCCAAAGCTTAAAATTACTTTAATAAGTCTTTTTTCTCTTCTTTAGTGGCTATAAAATTGACCATAAACATAAGTGCTGCTTCTTATAGTTTTTTTTCAACCTAGTTATTTATAAATATATTTTTACTCTGAATGCTTTAATTCTTTACAAAGCTTCAGTAAGAGAAGGTAGATCTTCTTCTCTCTTTTAACAATATGTTTGAATCCAGGCATGATTCATAGCATCCTTTGCTGAAATCCTCTTTTTTGTATCTTTCTCAATCATTTTCATAATAAGATCTTTTGCTTCATTAGATATTTTCTTCCATTCCTATTCCTTGAATCTGAACACTCCTTTTCTTACAGCTTCCATAATTTAATAATCATCATCACCATTAAATGGAGGAGCTTTATTAAATATATTTATTTATTACCTCCACATAACATTATATAGAGAATAACACCACATGACCAAACATCGCATTTTTCATTATACTTCCTATCAAGTACCTCAGGAGCTATATAATATGGTGTACCCACCCTTTGATCCATTTTTTTATCTGGATTAAACTTTTAACTAGTTCCAAAGTCAGCAATTTTTATAAGGGAATCAGCATTGTTTGATTCATAAAGTATGTTTTCTGGTTTCAAATCTCTGTGAACAATGTTTTTTTCATGACAATAAGTTATAGCACCTAATACCTATTTCATAACTTCTGCAGCTTTTTTTTCAGAAAAATTCTTTTCTTAAACAATTCGATCAAATAATTCACCTCCTTAACATAATTCTGTTACAATATAAAAATATTCAGAGTCTTAATAAAACTCATAAATTGAAATTATATTCAGATGGTCCTAATACTATAAATTATTATGTATATACCAATTATTTTAAAATATCAACTTCTCTTATCAACATTTGACAATCTTCTTCTGTCATTAATTTCTTCCTAATCAATTTAATTGCTCTAACTTAATTTGTAACTTTATGTATTCCTCTATAAACTTCACCAAATGCCCCTTTAATTTAATTATTTATTCTAAATACCTTTTCCAAGGCATGGTTAAATTAAACTGTAGTCAGCAGTGATTTTCCCTTTTTTCTCAGTAACGAATCCCTAATATGCAAATTTAGTATCCTCTATCTTAGTAACTTGATTAATTATAATCATAATTTATACTTTTGTTTGAAGGTTCTTAAATACCATTTGAAGAGCCACAACCCATTAGTATAAGAAATAAGTTATCTAAATTAAATATTAAAATTAAATGGATATAATAATCTTTTTATAATCTATAAGAGCACTTTCGAATCTTTATTAAACTTTCCTAATCAAAAACTCATATAATTACTAATTTACACAATTCATTCAAACATAAGTTTATTTATTATTTTTACACATGTTGAATTTTTAGAATAGTTTATTTTTAATATATAGCATCTAAAATAATTATATTTAAAAATCCATATAGATTTCAGTTATATTTCTTGGTTTTCATAATAAAAATAGTATTCATTAATAAGATAAGATTATAAGAAAAGAATTTGTAAATTTGTATTATAATGTTTAAAACTTAATCTTTATTTAAATCTATTTAATATTATCAAACAATCTGATAGTGAAAATTGACTAATTTGGGTATTTGATCTACAAATAATTATTTATTTAGCTACTTTTAATTTCATCTATTTATAGTTAAATATAAATAAATAGACACATTATGATATTATTAATATTGATTGAATAATATAGTATATTGAATAAGGATATTGTTTGATGAATAGTCATGGTATTATTTAAAAATAGTTATATTTGAGATTTTATTATTTTTTCAATAAGATTTAAATACAGCAAAAAAACTTAAAATTAGAATGTTTTATACTTCTGGAAGTAGAATGATTATTAAAATTGAATTTTGATATAGTATATAATTAGAATATAAATAAATATATGAATTAAACTTAAAAGTCTTTTGATGTTTCTAAAGGGGGAGAGAAACTGTCAGATATTGAGTCCCTAAAACGAAGAACATATAAAAAAATATTAATGTATTATTTGTGAGACATATTAGGATGTCTTCTATGAATAAAAACATTATGAAATATATTTAGAAAGCCTTTCAATTGGGCCCAAAATATTTAACAATTGAATGTCTTGTTGAAGAGATAAAGACTACTCCACTCAATGAATTGGAACGTTATGGAGCCACAATTTTAGATAAAGACAGATTAAAAGAACTTTAAGAATTGTTAGGGAAGATTAAATAGATGATAGATTAAGATGTAAAATAATTGAGTAGTGATCAATTAGTGGTATTAGATATTTGTTTAGAATAGTAATTAATCAAATATTTTGTTTTATCTCCAGTTGAGAAAACATATATTCAAAAAATAGAAGCTGAATTAGCAGAAACTGTAAAGATTAGAAATAATATTTATATAGAAAAATTTAGATGAATAAATCAAAGCAGCTTAATCTAGATAAAAAGAACAATAAGATTAAAAAATAGAAGAGTATAAACAAGAAAAAAATGGATAATAAATAATTAAATAAAATTTATAATCATAACAACATTAGATATCAGTACATGAAAATAAACTAGAAAAAGCAAATTAAAAATTGAATGAGATTGTTGCTCATAATAAATAATTAAGAGAGAAAATTAATTAATTGAGAAAAGAAAAAAATATGGTTGAAGAGTAAATTATATTAAATAATTTATTATAGAATATCCAAAAATTTAGAAAATGAATTAGAGGATAAGAAAAAGAATGTTGAAGAAACTATTAAATCTGCAGGATAAGCATATTATTATAGAAATAAAGCAGAAGAAGAATTAACTAAATTGTAAAAGAAAGCAGAATCATAAAAAAAGGAATTTGAATAAGAATGTGAATCTTTAAATGAGAAAATATAGCATGATAAGAAATTTAAAGCATTTATTTAAAGCAAAAAGAAAGAATAAGAATATTTAGATAAATTAGAAAAATAAATTGCAGAAAATTAAGAAATTATTAGATAAAAATCAGCATCTAATGCTTAAATTGATAAAGAATATATGTTGAGTGCTTCTAAAGAATAGGAAATTAAAGATGCTTTTGAAAGAATTAAATAAGAAACAGGAATTCATGATAAAAAAAAAGAAAGAGAAAGTAAATAATTATTAACAGTCTTTATTGAATTATACTAAAATAATCAAATTATGTCATAATTTGTTAAAGAATTATAGGAAACTGTTGAAGAACTAGAAAGATAAATTGAAGAAAAAAAAGAAGAAATATAAATGTATTCAACAAAAGGAGCTACAAATGATAATTAAAGAAGAGAATAAAAAATGGCATTATCAAATAAGATTTAATAAGAAGAGAAAAAGAAAGTTATATTAAAAGCATAATATGAAAAATCAATTGAAACCATAAATTTAATTAAGAAATACTTAGAAGAAGTATTTTAAGCAATTGATGTAGATGATGAAACAATCAAAAAATTAAGTAAAATATTCTTCATTTTATATTAGAATCTGCTGCAATTACAGAAGAAAATATGGTACACTTCTTAGGAATATTGGAATAAAAAGGATTAGATGCAATATAAGAATATGCTAGATTAATTGCAGAATAATTGAAATTAGAAAAAGGTGAAGTACATGGATTATCTTCTTAAGTTGATGATCTAAATAACATTATTGCTTATGAAAATGCTAATATTATGAATTATTATTCATAAGCATCATAATTTAGATAAGAGTGTCCAGATGATGTACTTTCATTTAATGAAGAAGAAAATGATATGAAATAGAGGTGGTTTCAAGAAGAAGAATTTAAAAAGTAAGCAATGGAAGTATATATATTTATATTAAAAAGTCAATCTCTAAAAGATCAGGACCAAAAAAACCAATTAAACCAAAGTTTAAAGAAAGAGAATAAAAATAATGAGATTTATAATACTCATCTATATTCAAATATATTTTTGTACATACACAATTATAAAATTATGTATAATCATACTATTATTTATTTATGTTATATTTTCTTAGTTATATCTTAATGTCTAGAATAAACTTGTACTCAATATTTCTAATTCCTAAGCATCTTATTCTATTAATAATTGTACTTTATAGACATTAGAGAAAGAATTTATCATACAAAAAAAAAAATAGTTTTTTGATCAAGAAATCTTATTATAGTTCTTGTAACAATTATAAATGTGAAATTAATACTAAACATTTTTTAAAAATAATTAATTGGCGCACATTTTTTTGTATTTAAATAGAGAATTAGTTTGCGGGAAATGATAAAATAATAATCATGTTCACAAATCTTAGATCTACAGATAACACAATTAGATAATAGGCAGAATAGGAATTATACGCTTAGGTTGCAGCAAATCCAATAGCAATTCTTGAATAATTTTTGATAGCTATGCAAAATAAAGATGACACAGAATTTGTATCCATATTGTTATCTAAAACTATCTTTGAGAATGAAGAGAATATTAGTAAATTAGAATGGAGTCATGTTGAGGCTGTACTTAAATTCTGTATTAGTGAATTGAAATAAGAAAATAAAGTATCTCATCTTAAGAGAATGTGTGATTTGGCGGTAAAAGGATTATTAAAGTTCACAAAGTATGATGAAATGATTATGTTACTTTTTGAGATAGGTAGAAGTGCTTAAAGTTTAAATTAAAAGTTAGCAACAATGTATTATATAGAGATCATGTGTGAATTTGCCTTATGTGATGAATAATTAATTAAACACAGTTAATAATTGAATGAAATATTTACAGCCTTTTTGAATGACTAATCACCTTAAGTAAGAGCTGCAACTTGTTAAGGAATTAGTAGTTTTTTAGTTTCAATTGAAGATGAATCTTTATTGAATAGATTCAATAATAATGCAGTAGTGTTATTATAATAATTTGCATAAGTGATGTAAGTTGATCAAGAAGCATCAGTTTAAGCATTATAATCAATAAATGAATTATTAGAAAACCATCCTAAATTTATAAAAAATCTATATGGAGAATTATTAAACATTTATACTTAATTATTGGGATCATAATCAACAATATCATTGAAAAAGGCAGCACTTCATGGTTTATAGACTTTATGTTAAATAGCTCCAGCATTTATCAGAAAGAGTGATCAATTTAAGACATAATCTAATCTAATGATAATGAAGATGTTAACAGAAGTAGATAGAAAAGATTGGGAAAATACATTTGATGATAATTGTTTATAATTGAATGATTTATCAAGTGTTGCTGAAGATTGTCTTGGTAAAATGGTAAGAGATTTAGGAGTTAAATATTTATTACCAATATTTGTTCCACTTATTATGTAAGCATTAAGATCACCAGTGATTAATGAATAACATGCTGGTTTGATTGCTATGGCAACATTATCAGATAAGGCAGCAGAACATTTCTAGAATGAATTACCTATTATAATGGATATAATATTACCATTATCTCAATCATAAAATAAATTGATAATTTATGATTTATTGACATGTTTAGCTTCTCTCTGTTAAGAATTTACACCAAAGATCTAAATTAATTATGGATCATAGATTTTATAATTGATAGTGACATGTATGTAATAAAAGATTTCATAAAAAATTCAATATATTTCTATTGCTTGTTTAGTTGATTTTACAAGAGAATTAGTAGAAGACAAAGAGGCAGCCAAGAATGTATTGACTCCAGTATCAAGCTTTTTAATTGAATAATTATATTCAGTCATTCAAACAAATTTGACAGGTTCAATAGACTAATAATAATAATAAATATTAGAATAAGCACTCTCAGCCTTTAGTGCTTTAGCTACAAGTTTATAAGAACATTTCACTTAATATTATGATTAAATGATGCCATATATGATGTAAATGATGTAGACAGTTACAGTTAATGAAGTAAAATCATTATTATTAGAATGTATTGGATGTTTCTTGGTTTCAATCAGTACAACAAGAAAAGAATAATGTAAAACTGATTCTAATTAATTGGTCACACACTTTATCTAATCATAAAATAAAATGGAATCAGATGATCCTTCTCATACATCTATCTTCTTCTTCTATACTTAAGTAGCTACAGCTTTAAGATGTGAATTTGGCTAATATTTAGATGCTATTTTCCCATTAGTAGAAAGAGCAATGAGATTAGATGTAGGATTCTCAGTCAACTCATAGGCAGAAGGTAAAAATATTACTAAAGTCAAGTTGGATCTTAAATTCTTAGGTGTGAAAAGTTTATCATTAAATACTAGTGCTCTAGAATAAAAGGTAGAAGGAGCTCATACTCTTGTCAATCTAGCTGAATAATGTGGTAAATCCTTCTATCCATATATTACTAAAACAATATTGTTAATGAAAGAATTCATTAATTATAAACATAGTTCATAAATTTAAAAGTCTATGGCTAAATGTTCAGAATATTTATTAGCTGCATGCACACTTGAAACAGATATGGCATAAGTACTTATTTAAGTTACTCCTATGCTTATCACTGAATTTACTGTATTTCTTAATAGTAAAACTTATGATAGAGCTGCTGAAATTGCAGAAGTATTGGCTAATTGTTTGAATTAGGTTAAAACACCTATTTTAGATGCTACTACTATTGATTCAATGTATTAAATTTCCAATAAGGCTCTTGCTGCTATAGTAAAGACTAAAGAGTCAATTATTTATGAAGATGAAGAACAATTTGAAGCTGATTGTGAAGAAATTGATTCATTACTTGATCACATTACCAATATTGTAACTGAATTAATTTCTAATCATAAATGTGAATCTGTTTAAACTATGATGACAACCTATTATTCATTTTTAAATACTAAATCAACTAAATCATAAACTATAAACTCAATAGCATTTTTCAATATTGTTTTACCTCTTTGCAATGAATCAGTATTTTAATAAGCATAAAATGAAATCTTAAAATGTTATTCCACATTTGCAAAAACAGCTGATTTAGAAATGAAATAAAATCTACTCTTTGGTTATGGTAATATTGCAAAAAGACTTCCAACTCTTGACACAACTTAAGTTATCGAATTAGCATAAACAATCATTGAATAACCTGATTGTAAACATGCTGATAAAGTAGCATCATATGAAACTGCTTTGACAACCTTAGGTAAAGTAGCCATATATTGTAATGTTCCTTAAAAAGAATTACTACTTAATAAATTCTTAGATTCACTTCCACATGAATACCAAGATAATCAAGAAACTCATTTAATGTTTATAAAAGAAGTAAAATTATACATAATTATAAATAGGTTTAAAATAACAATTCAACATTAATGTAATTTAAAGATTAAGTAATCCAAGCTCTGAATAGAATTAAAATTTAAGATTGTAATAATCCTGAAAATGAATTGTTGTGTGATGAAGGAAGAAAATTGATTTCATAATTATTATGTTGAATGATATATAAGTATAAATTTAAGGTTGTTCATTTTCAATTTAAAAAAGCAGTTTTATTAATCAAACTAAATTTTAAATTATTACTATACAAAAAATACACACTTGTTAAAGAAGTCAATGTTAAAAAAAATCTTATCAAAGTAATAATACTAAAATCATGATATTACTTTAATTAAAGATAATGATATTTACTAATCAACACTAATTAAAATCATAAATTTTAGAGTTATTATAATTATGTCAAAAATTATTACCATAATAATAAAGATTATAAGATTTATTAAAACCAAAAAATTGTAGGTAATTAACTATAATTGAAGTCTATTTTTAGCTTGATATTTACTGAGGGTTAAAAAGAAAAGGACAAGATTAAAACAGTTGACAGTTAAATCAAATTAAATAAATAATTATGTAATTATCAATATAAACTAATAGAGAGGTTATTTTTGGTTACTTAGACTAAACAATTTTAAATATATGTTGATTTTAATTAATAAAAAAATAATTTTTCACTTCAATCTGCCAACTCTCATGACTAGTTCGTTTTTTCCTGATGATATAATGTTTGCTTAAAATGGTCCAATAATAATTATATCATCATTTTTTACTTCCTTTTCTAATTCGCTTTGTAAATCAATTTTTTTTTAGTATTTTAAGGAATAGCATTCTAAATCAATACCAGTTTTATTTTTATTCTTTTAATCCAGGAAATATTCTTCAAGATACTATAATAATTCAATTCCAGTTGTTGATTTCTCAATTTCTAAGCATACTTCCCAATTAAAATTTCTTTTTTCACATCCCATTTAATTTAACTCAACTCTCCATTTTGAAGAAATATCTTGCAATTATTAGATCTTCTACTATATATAAATATTATCTTAATTTTTTCTTAAGATAAATTCATTTAATTTCACAGTATTTTCTTGCGTGTCTGGTGAAAATGCTAATTAAAATATATCTCTATAGTCTTTCAACAATAAGTCTGTCATTTCTTTTTCTTTCAAATTTAAATCTTCTATAAAAGATTCTTTAATTTATTTGAATCTATCATTTATTTGCTTCTTCATTTATTCAAGCCATTTTGAAAATCCATAACATTTCACTTACTTCTATGTAGCAATATGTAATTTATCATTTGGATAATTTCCAAATTCTTAATCCATATTCAGATAACATTTTCTAATCTCTGAGTAACATGTCCATCTATCATAGTTTTCTTAAATCCTAAAAGTTATAAATATCTTTACTATTATTTATTCTTAATTGAATATAGTAAATCTTTTATTTTTGTATAGTTAGTTATTTCCATCTCCACTAGGTCTCCTTAATCCACTTTAACATAAATTTATTATATAAATAACTTGTAGAAAGAATCTTTTTAAATTATAAAACTGCTTTGTAAATTCTATTGATTTATAAATATTAAATTGTCATCAGGATAGTATCCAATTATTTCATCAAATGATATTTAACAGTTTCTTTTTTATGAATAACAAAGAAATTCATGACTTTCGGTATTCTAATTCCAAGTCACAGCATCAAAAATCTCTTGAATAGTACATTTGTAGTCTAAAATCAAAACTAATTTCTGTGATAAAATTTCCACATTAATAGTAATTTCTTAAGTATTGTTTAAATCTTCTAAATTGAGAATCTGACTGGTATAGAATTAAGTGCTATCAATTAGAGATATATATGAGCTTTATTAGCTTGATTAGTAAACGGTATTAGAAAATATTAAAGTATCATTAGGATAATTTCCAACTTCTTAATTAGAGTTCAAATAGCATCCTCTTTATTCTGAATAACACCTCCATCCATTTTCTCCAAACCTTTTTAATATATGTTATTACTTTTGATCAAATGTACTTTATGTATACTCCATAAGATCTTGAATAGTTGTGTCAATTTATACAATAAGTTACATGTAAGATGTTGGCAACAATCTAATATTAACACAAATGTCCATATACCCTAATAGAATTATAATAAATATTAAAAATAAAATGATGTTTCTTAATTTAAATATGTTAATATATATTAATTACAATTTAATGTTCATATTCTGAATGATCTTATAAATACAATTATATTCAAGAAGTTGAATGATATCTTTTATATTATTAGTTATCATTATTTAATTTCATCATCTACAATTCTTAGAGAATTTAATTCAAAAATGAATGAAAATTTAAATGAGTATCCTTTTAAATTTATAATTAAATCATCTTATATATATATTAAGTAAGATTAGCATCTTATTTGAAGATATCAATTATAATAATATAAAGATATAAATCATTAAATCTATGATTGTTATTGACTATGTTATTCATCTTCCAAAATTTAATGTCCATATATACTAAGAAATCTCTATTTCCATTCCTTGGCAATCATATTTTATACTTTAGGATCAACAATTCCAACTATAACTTTATAAGGTACATCTGGAATTATATTAAATGTTGGAGTTAATTCATGTACAATTTTATCAACAAATACATCTGCTCTCTTTTTTATATAAATATCTTCCTTTATATCTTCCTCTGTTTTATCAAGATCACTCATATCATATGACTAATATAATTATTTTAAATTCTCTGGTATTTCAACCTTTCCACTTTTTGTTACTTCTTTTAATCCCATCTTCTAAGAATACAATTAATCATAAAATGATGGATGTTCATCTGCTGATATTATCTAGAATTACAACATTTCTTACTTTACAGCTATTCTATTAACAATAATGCATTGCATATATATTCTCTAATCCTGCATAGAAGTCAAGCTCCTTCATTTTAGTCACTTCTTCTGGATTTGTTTTTAGATGATAATCAACCTTCTTCATTATTTCCTAAAGATGTGGATTCCTAAGTATAGGTCTATATTCATCTTCTAATTGCTTTTCTGATATTTATAAAGCAACTAATTTAGGTTTAGCAACATCAAGCACTTCTTTCAATTATGCTAAATCTTCTCCTGTCTTCTTATATCCCTGTAAATAGAAGAAAGTCATTGTACTATATAACACTCTCATATTTTCCTTATTAAGAATTGCATTCCTTCTTTAAATTAAACTTTCAGAATTAGATCCTTAACTTATTCTTGGTTTCACAATTGAATATATAGCTAAAAGAGCTGTAGATCCTAATCCAAACATTATGGCTGCTTTTTCTGCCTTTGTCATTGACAAATATTTAAATTTAATTATGTCAATTTATTTAATTTTCAACTTTTTTCTATATCTTAATAAATACATATATATTCATCAATAAATAATGGAAAAATCATTTATATTTATTGCAAGCTCCTTACATACTCTTAAACCAATCTATAGGTCCACTTGCACTTGCTCTATTTACTATCATTTTTGGAATATATCCTTTAATATCATTATTAGAACAAATAGAGATTTTAACATTGTTTTATTCAAAAACCTCAAAGATCATAGAGGATATTTCAGTGTGTGCTCTAATTCTATTTCTATTAATTGGATGTTGAGGAAAATCAACAGAATAAAATATTATAGTGATCTACCCTTTTTATGGGAAATCATATCTCAAAATTCTTCTCTATACCCATTCTCTAGGAGTGACTAGACTAATTGGAGGCTGTACATAATAAGCTACAATATCTATATCTTCAGATTCAGTTTTGATAATCTAAAAATCTCTTAGTAATTTATCCCTATTAAATTATTTATTAATTTTACCATTCTCTCCTCAATTTAATATCATAAACTACTTTTAATGCCAATTCTAAAGTTGTCTATAAAAGGTTAAATATATTATTTACATCTTTTATTATCCCAAATCCTTTGATATAAACATTGTCAGAGCCTTCCTTTAAGGTTTTATAAATCTGAGCATCCTTATTATTTATTGCTAAATCCCATTAATTAGTAGGTTCATGTATCAATTTTAAAAACAATTCGAATTTCTCAATTGTTTTTTGGCAATAATGTTTAGGATATATAGGTAATGAATTTTCTAATTCTAAATTGTGGATTATATCATCGTAGGATTACAATGGAGTTGAATTCAAATTGAATTTTTAATCAATTTTTGAGAAATATATTTTATTTGGATGAGAATGTAACTTTAATTTAATTTATTATGGTTTTGCCTTTATTATTTGTTCTAATTCAACTTATGATTCATTATTTTATATTATCATATCACATTATAATTCTTCAATTTATATTTATTCTATATTTATTTTAATTTCATCTTCTTATTATATATTTTAAGTAGTAATTTATTTTTGCATAAAACATTATATATCTTATCCAACATTCTCCAAATTTCTGAAGTTTTATTGTTACACATATAATTTCAAACTTGTAGTGTTTACTCTTAAATTTAATTAAGCATTTAGCATTTTTATATAATAGATACTCATTTATGGATCAGGAAAGTATTTAGATAATTGAACAATCTCACTTGAATAAATGAACTCTCTAGCCTTTTTAATTATCTAAGGTAATTTATGATCAGGCAGTTAGTTTGAAAATAATGTAACAACTGGTTTTATCACATTATCAATTCCTTTCAACACTGAGATTTCCAGTTGATTTCTATAATTAGACTATTCATTTACAAGTTTGATCTCTTCTTGATTGAGATATATATTTTAATCCTACAAACTAAAATACTTTAAAATCTTTAATTATTCTTCCAATAACAATAAACTTAATTCTATGGAACACAAATACAAATCTTGGTTTAGAAATATAAATGTCTTTTTCAAAAGTTTTTAAAGTTGAGTTTGATTGATAATAGAGAAATATCTAAAATGAAGTGCTATCTTTATTTCTGTTAAGATTTTATCAGTTACAAATCTTTATAGATTTATATTATAATTATATTTCTTTTACTATTATTGTGCCCATTTTAAGATAGTTCTTATTCTAATATCATAAATATCAATCTCCTTAATATCCTATTTATTTTATAAGGTCTTCTTAATTCTCTTCCCTACTTAATGACCTCCAACTATCCCTAATACTCCTCCTCCAATCCCACCTACTAATGCAAATCCAAAAATAAAAAATCCTATTGCTCCAAACAAGATCATTCCAATAACTGTCCTATAATTTTATTTATTTAAAATTTTACCCTAATTTCCTTTGATCAAACTCATCACACTTCGAGAGTGCATCATCAAATTCTTTAACTTGAATTGGAGTTAGATAATTTTATGGTAAATAGAAATGCTTTGACATTAATAGTTAAATGAATTTGGTTGGAGTGGTAGCAAGTGCACTAAATTCAATTCCTAACAGAATATTTAAAGTGGGGTGTAATATTCCAAATTCATAAAACTAGCAACAATAGTTCCACATCTTTTGAAATGTTTTTATCCTAAGTATCTATTGAACTTCCTTTAAGTAATTTTGGAGATTTTTCATAATATATTTTGTTTTTAAATAAATATAGGATATGTCTTAATAATATTATGAATAAATAATATAAAATATTAATATTATACATAATACTAAGTATATAGGTAATAATTAAATTTGACTATTTGATTAATCATTTTTATAACTGTGTAGAGGATACTACAAAATTGAAAAGTAAAAGTTCAGAACTTTGTATATAATTACTTAATGTCTAATAAATAAAATTTGTAATTATAATTATGATTATACCTACATAAGACTTACCTTTAATTCTCTATAGTAGGTATAAGTTATTAAATACTTGTAAGTTAATACAAAGAGATATAAATCAAGATGTATTTGATTTAATATATTGGGTTCAATAAGAAATGTTAAGTCCTGAATTATTGCCATATTATGATGTTTAAAAATACAGGATACATTAAAAGGGTAATTGGAATCAATCCAAGAATTAAAGAAAGAATTATCTAAGCATAATAAATAAAGAGATACTCAATATTTAACATTACATGTAATTGAATTAGAGAGAATCTAATATTTTTATCAATAATATTTAAGAACAAGAATGTAGAAGTTGATCTCAAATGCATTCTATTATTAACAATATTGGAGAATATTAATTAAGTTTAAAAGAAAAAGAATTCTTGAGAGCATTAGTTGAAAAGTAAGCAGACTATTTATTTACAAATTGTTTATAATATTATCAGAAAACTTAGAGAACTTCGGAATAAGGTTGGATAATCAAAATTAATCATAATACAGTTAATAAGATGATAAAATTAGTAAATTCAATTTCGATGTTATATAGATGTGTAAAAGCCAGATATAAATTAATATGTAGTAATTCATGTAAATACATCAAGAACTATACATGTTGGGTCAAAGTAATTGATAAAATAATATTTAAAAGAGCATTGAGTGAAAATGATAGTGCCTTAGTTTCATGTGATGATATAAATTAGTTATCATACGTTATTCTTTGATTTACGGTGCCTATAAAGAGTGTGACATTGATTTGAAATAATAATATTATTTTTTCATCAAATCTTTATGAATATTATCAATCAGTTATTGGCAGGTGCTAATTGTATGACATTTCATAAACAGTATAGTGTTTAGACTCAATTTCCAGATGTGCAACAATAAGAATGCCATTCCATAACCAAAAGAAAAGGAAGAATAACTTAATTTGCTTTAAAATACTATTTTCTCCAATTTAGTACATATGTTTCTTAATTTAATTAGCTCATGGCATCATAGATGAAAACTGTCCAGTAATCACAAACATAATAAGTATAAGTAGTGTCGAAGTCAAAAAAGATGTATCTATTTCTAAATATCGTTTTAGAAGCAAACGTAACAATAATTGTGGACACCCTGAAAAAGAACATTATGCTAAGGGTATGTGTAACAATTGTTATCATAAATATGGTAGAACAAAGAAACCATGGATCTGTGGACACGATAAATTATATGCTTGTAATATTTATTTAATAACTATTAGAAGGATTATGTTAGAATTGTTATATCAATAAATACAATTAAAAGAGAAGAGAATAAGGTGATAATGAAGATCTAAAATAAGAAGATCCAAATCACCAGTAATTAGAACAATAATAGTCATGAATATTTATTTTCTAATTATATTATTATTATTATTTTTCTTTTCTATTTACACATATATTCTGATAATAATAATAAATGATCATTTCTTATTAGCTTCTTGTAATAACTCATTTATAAGGCATCTCATTTTTGGTTGAACAATATAACCTTTCAAATCAAGATATTCAGCACTGTCAATCTTACGCTCAACTAACTAAATTAAATAATCTATTTTTCTATTTACTAATGCTTTATTTGGCATACTATAAATTCTTAATACGACGAATCTCTAATATAATTCTTAAGATGCTCCAAATCCAAAAGTCTTGTTTGCTTTCTTGTCCTTTCTATAATTTAATATTATTACATCATAGAGTATAAAAATATCACCTTCCTTTACTTTCTCATACCATTAATAAATGTATGTAGATACATAATAACTAATACACGTGTATAATCAAATTTACAATATGATGCAAGCTATCAATATATGATAGTCTTAAGGATATGGAATGAAGTGATAATGTGAATAAATTACATTCACAATCATAAACAAACCAAAAAATACTTTGAAATTTTGGAATTTAAAGTTTTCTTTCAATCCATCTCTGCCAATCAATTCATCTGAGATAAATTTACAAAAAGCATCTTTTGTCATATAAGTGTCAAATTTATTTTCAGTCCTGTATATTTCTATGTTTAAATACTACTTTACTTGATTTTAATTCTTTTCCCATTTTATTAAATAATAATTTATTAAACTAAATTAACAAAATTTAATTTTTCTTCTAATTTCTCTCTAGGATATTATTAATGATATATTACTATACTAGAGTTTATACATTAGACAATATTTATATATTTTTAAGTGTTTTAATATCAACATATTAAGTAATTAATAAATTATTAAATATAGTAAAATATCATAATATACTTAATTTACAAATGAAAAATAGATCATTAATCTTCTATATTTTCTCTTTTAACAGGAAAACGTTCTCTCTATTTTTTAAGTTGTTTCTTTACAATTTTTAATTCAAATAACCATTCAGGTACTTAACATCCTGAAACCTTTAACACATTTGCTAATGATCGTAACATAGATTTATCCTCATCTGTAAAAAGTGTAATGGCCTTTCCTTATTTTCCAGCTCTACCTGTTCTACCAACTCTATGTACATAAGTAATCATTGATTATGGGAAATCATAATTAATAACTAATTAAACATCTTTAAAATCTATCCCTCTAGCCATCATATCAGTACAAATTAACATCCATATTGTGCCCTTATGAAATTATTCAACAATATCTTATCTTGCTTTACTCTCCATATCTCCATGAATACAATTAACTCGAATTACTTTCAATTATTATATTTCATACATCAATGCTTCAGCTCTTGTTTTAGATTAAACAAATACTAAAACAGGTGGAGTCATTTAACCTTCATTTATTAAATTCCTAATTTCTTAAATTTTACCATATTCATTCGATACATATCTTAATTGTTAATCAATTTTACTTAGAACATGATTTCTTCCTCCTATCATGATTTTAATTGGATCTATTAATAAATCTCTATAAATGTCTTCAACAGGTTCAGGAAGAGTAGCACTAAAAAACATATAAGTAATTTGTAATGATTCCAATATTCTTAATAATTGTTTTACTTATGCTAGTAATCCTAATTCGAAGTATTTATCTGCTTCATCCATTATTACATATTCTATAGTACTTAAATCAACTACTTTATGTAATTTTAAAAACTTAAGTGGAGAACTAATAAGTATATCAATATGATTCCATGCTTATTTAAAAGCTTACTTTTCTCTGTTCATTTCTTAAATTTGTTTAATCTTTAATTCTTTATTAAACTTATTAAATTCTTTATATAATTGATCAGCTAATTCTTACGCAGGAGCAAATACTAAACATCTTGGCCCTCCTTCTTTATGACTTTCTAAATTATGCAATGTTGGTAAAGCAAAGGCACATGTTTTACCAGATCCTGTAGGTGCAATTGCTATGAGATTCTTTTTTTGTAAAATAATAGGAATAGCAACCATTTAGATAGGAGTTGGCTTTTAATAACCACATTTAATTAATGAGTTCATTAAATCTGAATTCAGATAATTCTTCATCTTTACAAAATTGGTTAAAATAGGTGTATTAATATTATCTCCATTTATTTTTATTTTCAATTTTTTAAGAAGAGTGCTTCTATATTAAATCTCTTAAGTTCTTCTTTTAGTCATTTCTTATTCAATTTAATCTAAACTTTCTTTTCTTCTTGCTCTTCTTAGATCATGTTCAACTATTTTTGGTTATTCTTCAGATTCTGATTCTGATTCTTTTGTTTCTATCTTTTATTCCACTACTTTTATCTTCTTTTTAGTACATATTCCATTCTTTAAAACTTAAAATACACTTAACATAATTAAATTTATTAATGGATAAATAGAATACAAAAATAGATAATTATTTAATTTATTTTTAATGATGATTTAAGTAAATGACTTATGGTTATCTAAACCTTATTTAAAAGAGAGGAATCTATAGAGAGAATTTTAATCAAAATAATAATGAATGGAATATGAATATTTATGTGATTTCTTTAATAATAAAAAATTATGTTATTTTCTTTATAATAAGGAAGAAAACAAATATGATTGATTTTAATACTTTTAGTCTTGATATCTATATTTAATTTGAAATTAGTTATGAATTAATGATAAATTTATTAAAAATAGAAATAAAGATTAAGTTTTATATTATATTTATTAAGTATGTAAACAAAGTCTAATGATTTTCGAGTCAAAACATCAAGATAATTATCCAAACGTCCTTTGTAATTAACATCTTTGTAAGGTGTTCAAGGAATAACGTAACCAAGTAATTATTACTTTGAATATTAGCATTGAAAAAGAAACTTTCTCCTATAAGATTAAATAAGTATAATGTATTTATGGATTGTTTAAATGACTTGACATAACAAAAATTTGAGAAATGCCAATCAAGAATATTATTTTAGCAAATTGAAGAGAAAGTTAAAAAAAATCAATTACTCTGCATTTTATTTATCTAAAATGTTAGTGTGTATAACAAATATGATTTACCAAATAATAAAGTAAATTTATATGTAATCCAGATTCCACCCAAATTTTCATGGGAAGCAATATATCGAGGAAAGACATTGATTTTGACAACTCCACATTAATATACAAAAACCTGTCATGGAATTGTAGATTTTATGTTTAAATCTAATGCCAAATATCCATTAAAACTAAAATTATTGAAAGTAAAGAATTATGAAGAATAATATATTGGAGAAATAGATTTGTCAGTTTCAGATTTTGTGGATTTTGAAGTTGTGTAAGAATATTAAGGAAAGATGATAAAAGAAACATTTGTATAAAAAGAAATGTTTAAAGTATATAATGATTAATCAGCATCAATTGGATAGGTGAGTTTGAAAATAATACAATTTTGTTCTTCAAGTGTTCCTTCAAGTACTAATTTAATTAATTGCAGATAAATCATCCAATATTCCAGGATCACCAAAGACTTTAGAACAAAGAAAGAAGCATTAATAAATAGAAGAATCTAAATTAAAAGGATTTGATTGGGGAAGTAGTAAAGATGAAGAAATAATAATCTAATTGATTTTAGAATGTCAAAAGGAAATGGCAGCAAAGGTTAAATAAAATATTGAAGAAGTCTAAGAAAGAATCAGATGTAATTATACTTATAATGAATACTAGAAATGGAGAATACTCTATGTGGATTATTGAAAGAAAGTTCATTTGCTCCAGATCTTATGATAAGAAGATAAGCTTTGACTAGGATAAAAAGATTAAGATAAGAATTGGATAATTAGATTTCTAGTTTATTAAAACAATCAGATCCTTCTTATTTAGAAGTGCTTGCATAATTAAGATAAACTACAAAATAGGGAAGAATTAAGAAAACAGATATTGAATCAGCACTCTTTCATTTTGGTTGTGAAGCAGCTAAACTTTTGATATTGACAGTAGATGAATTTGGAATGTGTTTAGTTGATTATATGTTAGATTCTGACTCATTACCAGAATTATTATATTTCTTTAATTAATTGGGTTTAAATGAAGATGTTTAATTAGAAATGTTTGCTTTATCATTATTTGAGAATATTAAATAACGTCTTAGAAAGAATCATTATTTGAAAGCTTTAGCATGTTTTATTAATGCTTTGCATATGTATCCAAATATTGGATTGATTATTGCTTAATTTGCTATAAATCCTGAAAATTCATAAATTTTGGCTCCTTTTCTCTTGGAATTCAATATTCAAGATTATTAACATGTTATAGTTTTATCAAAATTAAGAAAATTATGCAAAATATTCTTAAATCCAGAATTACCATTTATGAAATCTATGGAAGAGTAATATCGTAAAGCAAAATAAGAAACCTATTTCAAAATTCCTATTTTACCTAAGAAAGTGGAAACTTAAGAGAAATTTGATTTATTATAATTACCAGAATTATAATAGAATATTTTCCATGAGATTGTAAGAAGAAAGAGATGGAATTTATTTTCAAGATCTTGGAAACAATTTGAATAATTTGTTTATTAACAAGATCATTAAGGAATTTCTCCGATGATGATGTTTTTAGAAAATGCTCCATTAGATTAAATACTTAATTTAGATTCTCTTTAAAATTAAACTTCTATTAGTGGTTAAACCTCTTTACATTTTTTGATTATGAATCCTGATCTATCAGTTAATTCATTATAAGCTTGCATTAATAAATTTAATATGTTAAATGATAAAGTTTGGCTTGGATTCACTCCTCTAGCATTATTTTTAGATAGATTAGTATACAAATAGAAAAAACATAAAAGTAGAATAATTAAAGAATTGAAAGCTGCTTAAGAAACCAATACTAATAAAGGTGTTCAAGTATTAGAAATCTTAAGTTAATCTGCAATTAATTTTATTAAGCATTTCAATTTCAGTAAATATTTATTGTATTGTTAAAACATAAAAAAAGAAACTTTCTTAGAAGATTTCAAAAAATTGAAGTTAAATAAACCATTCTAAATTCAATAATAAAAAAATAAGTAAATTATTGAATGGGATAATTTTTATTATTAACATACAGTTCCAGCTATGATTCTATGCAAATTAGATGAATCAATATAAGAATCAATATGGTAATAATTCGATTGGATAAATTGGTTATGTAGTAAATAAAATTATCCATATGAAACATATTATAATTAAACATTAATGGTTTCAATAGCCAAAACTACCTAAACTCAATATATTTATCAATATCTTACAAAAGATGTCTAAATTATATACAAAGATAATGATAATTTTAGTGGTGATAAAAACAATACTTTTGATTTCTTACCTATTTTCTAATCCATTTATTTAATTGCTGAAATAACAACCAAACTAAAAGATGATATATAAAAAAAATATAAGGGAATATAAGATATTAATAAAAAGAAAGAAGATGAGGATGACAGTCCAAAGAAAAAAATAAAATAGATGTATCAAAATCTTGCTCAATAAAAATATTAGTAAGTATTGGATCAATTAATGTAAGAATAATAATCTACAGAGGGAATGCTATAAAATAATTTTAAATATCAAGGAGTTGTAAATGATTTAATGGTTGCCAAGAATCTCAACTTTGGAAAACTTTTTAGAAAAGCATATGATTCTAAATTCCATGATATGTTGAATTTTGTAGACATATTATTAAAAGCATTATATCACAATAATATGTCAGCTGCTCATATGGCCTTATTCTTTGCTTAATTAAGAATGAATAAAAGCTAAAGAGTAGCATAGTTGAAGACCAATCAATAATTATATTTACAATCATTAAATACACATTGGTGCATTGAATTAGATTTTGCATAATTTTAGACTATGATTAATGATATTAAAGATATATGTTAATAAAATGAAGTCAACTTTGTTATTTTAATCTTAGCAATGAATGGGAGATTTAATAAATTAAAATTAATACATGATAGAATGACCAATCAAAATTACATTATTTAAGCCTTACCTATAGCAGCTCATTAAATTAACACTGTTAGAAATGCACTTTATTATGAAAGTTTAAATAGATTATTATAAGAATGTGATGTTAAGAGACTATATCCTGAAGACAATCTTGATTTCTTCAAACCCCCAAAAGAGAAAGAAAAACCAAAATCAGATCCAAAAAAACCTTTTGATAAAGCAAAACCAGTTTTTCAAAAGTGGATTATCGTTTAAGGAGCATTAGTATATATATTAATTATTATCAAAGACAACCCAATTATAATAGATATATAAATATGCAGCCAATAGTTACTAGAGAGTTAAATCAGAATTCTCCATTCTATCCAAACAATATTAATAATTATGGTATTAGGAATACTCTTATAAATTAAGAAGATTATTTCCAAAATAAAATTTTAGATCTATCTTTTATTCTTCAAAATAGAAAGAATCTGATTTTGTCAAAACTATAGAATTATTAATTGAAAAAGTACTCCTATTGAAATTAACACCTTCAGATGATTTCTTCAATTATGTTCATGTTCATGATAAATTTTCAGAATTGTTATCCTAATCTCCAAATTAGAACATTTGTATTGTTTAAGCATTTAAATCAATGATCAATTTATTTAAATATGAATAATCTAATGAAGTGTTATCAAGATGTATCAATTTCTTAAAAAAATACTTAAATTCTAAAATATTTAAAGATTTAAATGAACCTGACACATTTAATAGAGAAAGTCAATTATTAACTAATTATTTATCAAAAAGTGATCCATTATCTACTCAATGTAAATTTGCATGTGAAGTTTTAATTCTTATGGATCAAAACTTTACTACTTAAGAATTTGAGACCCTTAATATAATATAATAGCCATAATAATTAGCAAGTTTATTGTTAAAGTACAAAACATTAGAAAAGAGAACCTTGGGTTTTATCTAGAAATATCTAAATTCAAGTAATAACTAAGCTAAGTAAGCCTTGCCTTTTAATGAATCAAACATGAGATATATTGTAGATTTGGCAAAACAAGGAATAAATTTAATAAATGAAAATGCATTGGAATTCTTTATTACAAAAGGATTGTTCAATTATTTAAAAGATTACTTTCTAAGTTCATTAAAACCTAAAGGAATGCTAAATGATGATTAAAAATAGTTTTATTTAGGATTTGCATTTTCAAGTGGCTCTTAAGAGACAATACAATTGTGTTTAGAAGATTTGTGCAGTCTAAAGAGTAGTGAATTAAAGCAATTTATGTTAGAAGGAAATTTATTGGCTAGAGCAATTGCCAAAGGATCTTAGGAGACATTATTATACATCACTAGAAAGATATTGAAATAGTTAACTTTTAATGGAAAAGAAATTTTAAAGTTATTGTTAATACAAGATAATGTAGCTGAGCCATTTTAATTGGACAAATAAAAAAGATCTTTATTCACAACAATATTCTTATTGAATTATGATATTTTTTATAAAGAATTTTTTGTGGATTATCTATAAAAGATATTACCATAAGATTACAAAAATATTATGATAAAGATATTAAATGCAACTGTGTGTAAATTGGATGAAAATAATACTTGGAATGTATTTTAATTAGCTATTAATTGTGGATTCTTTGATGTAATATAGACAGTGTTGTAATTGAATATAAATATAGAGTCATAAGATTTGAAGGATGTATCAATAAGCGATTTACCTTAAAGATGGTTATTTTAGACTCCATAATAATTAGAGAATTTATTAAAATAAGAACACTTTAAATAATTATATAAATAATCAGCATTAAGATTGTATAGAATTTGTAAATATCATTTATGCAGATAAGAGAAATTAAAAGAGTTGGAAATCTGCTTAAATTTAGCTCCTTTGTATAATAAAATTGGTCTTTAATTATAAAGTAGTGATCCAATTATAAATATTATTATGAATCAATATATTGATCCAGAAAAACAGCCTTTGATTTATTTGTTGAAATTACATTTGGATTAAGTAGATAAAGCTAATTCATTTATTTTAGTGGAAAGTTTTTGTGATAAGCATCCTTAAATAACTCATGATAAAATATATACTTAATTAATCAAAAATAGAGAGGCTTATGAATTATTAAGAATATATTATCCAGAATAAAATGAACCTGGTAATGCTAAATTTGATTTTGATCTTCCTTATGGTGATAATATTGTAAAGGAATATTTATTGTTATAAGATCCTCATCAATTTCTTAGGTTTATCACAACTAATTAATAATTAGTATTTTCACTAAGAGTAATATATGATAAAAATGATGATTTGGATAAATTCTATAATTCCTTGATTGAACCATAACATATTATTGTTTGTGGTTTATTATTATTGATTTTGAATCCCAATAAACATTCAGAAGTTGTTCATAGTAAATTTAAATAAGCATTTGAACTAAGAGATGATCCATCTGCCTCTCAGGTGACTAATATCTTCAGAGAGATATTGAGATACTTTGGAACAATAGAAAGAGCATTTGTATTTTTCTTTTCCTTAATCTAATCATTACTTAATAATCAAATATATTAATAACTTATCTAAATTAAACCTATTGGAGATATGAATAATTAGATTAGTTCTGAAAAACAATTTTTGGAAGATATCAAAGATGCTCTAATTTATGATACTTTTACATTACAAGATAATGTGTGGGGTCAGATTTTGGGATAAAGTACAAAAGTATCCCATGCACTCTAATCAGACAAATGGTTCCAAGGAGTAATATTATTATTTCTATTTTTTAGTTATGTTTAATCAAATCATTATTACATGTATGTTATTAAGCATAAGCCATCATTCATGAAATTTAAACAATTAGTAAATTAGATGACTACATTTCAAGTGACTTTTGGGGAATCCAATCTGCTAACATAGAAATCAGAGCAGAATTGCATCCAGCAGAATAAGCTGCTTAACATAAAGTTATAGTCTTCAAACAATCTGAAAATAATACATGGAAAATCAAGTATCCTTTAGGAATGGTCAAAGGTAATAATTTATATTTAATTTAATATTAGATACTTAATTTATTTATCCTTCTATATTATCATCTTAGAAAGGAACTGAATATGCAAAAAATTAATTAATTTAACAGGTGTATGAACAAACAAAATATGACATTTTACCTAAAATTGAAAATTTCACTTTTGAAGGATATACTCATGAAAATATTTAATAATTAATCAAGGAAACTCATGAAAATATTGAAATAGTAGTCAATTCCTACACATTTTAAGGAGATTCAATTTAATATAATGGTAAATAATTATCTTCAAATTATTAAACAAAAAGAAAAAATAAGAAAGAACTTATAATGATTCCAATCACTAATTAAATAATCATTTAAGTTGTTTCTAAAGATGAATTTATAAGAAGAGAAAAGTATTCCTTTTTATTTAACTAAATTATTGAAGATTCATCAACTAAATATTGGACATACTTAATAGATAAAGAATTCATTTCATCTATAAAAGATGATTAAATTATTATGGATTTATATGAAATGACTAAAGATAGATTAGGATATCATGTTTAATTCTAATCATTTGTTGAATGTTATTACAACAAATTAGCAAATGGACTTGAAAAGGCAACCAAAAAATGTATTCATCAAATGTATATTATTAGATATCTCACCTAAAATGTGTGTAGACATAGGTCTTTAATGGGATATGTTGGTTAAAGTAATCAAACATATAGCTTCTTACTTAAAATTCACAGACAACATTTGTTTTGAAATGGCTGAAATCGATCAAAGAAAAGTAACAATTTATTAATTTAATTTAGTCAATTAATATTAAACTAGAAGGTTTTGATTCTATTTTTAGATTTGGTTAAGCTGAACTTTCAGTGTCTAATAATGTTTTAGTTGTCAAATTAAATATTGCCATGATGTCAAATGGAAACTTTTAACAATTATTGTAAACACAAAATAGATCCAAATTAACTAATAGTGAAATCAAAGAGTCTATAGATATTTAGGTATTATTATTATCATATATTTACATTAGTAATATTTATTATCTATTTTTAATGAATAATAATTGTCACAATTATGATTTAATAATATATATCTATATTAATATTATAATCAACCAATTAGAGATAATTTCTTAAGAGTCGCTTTTATTCTCTTTTATTCATTCAAAATATTGTTAGGGAAATACCTTTTATAATAGTTTCTTGCTTTTTAATAATCTATTCTTAATTTTTACTCATAGTATAATTCTAAAGATATAAAGTATATTAAAAAGGAAAATATATAAAAACAAATTCTATTTAAAATTTTATAATATACATTAATTATGTCTCTGTAATTACATAATAAGAAAAAATCTCTTAAAAATTATTTATCCAAATTTTCCACATCTCTTTTCTACTTGCAAATATATAAGGTTATAACTAATAATTATTAATATGTACTAAATTCAAATTATAGATTGAATCAAAAGATACTTCAATAAACTTCGTTTTGCTTTCATCCAATTAACTTTCAAACAGATTGGCCATTAAATAATATGTTTGTTACAGACCTTGTGTTAATATACCATCAGCAATATTCTAACAATAACTTATATCCTAAGTATTAAGTAATGTGCAAATATCTGAATAAAAGTAATTATTAATTGATGATTCTCTTGATTAAAGAATGTTAGTATCTGTGTTTAAAGCTTCTACAACAAACTATTGTAAATATTCTTCATATTCATTAGATATTATGAAATTAATATTATAAAAGGATTCAATATACAGCTCTTTAGAAAAACTAAACATCCATGGACTTTTAGTTTCAAAAAGGAAAGAATTCTAAGATAATTCAAGTTTTAGCTCGTATGCAAATTTTTACATATATATGTTATATATCACAGCCATCAAAATTTACAGAAACATAAATAAAGAGTATAATAATATTGATCTTAATTTTAATTAAAACCAGTAATCAGAGGCAATAAATTTAGTAGTTTTTAAAGTCTTTGTCATCCTATCATCTGCATCAACTTTAATTAATCCTTCTGAATTAAGTGAATTGTAATCTACCATTAATATTATAATTTATACTATTTGTTTATTATGTTTATATCTCATTAAAGTAGTTAAAATATTCTCTAAGTTTTTTATAATATTGAATTACTTTCTCAATAGTAGATTAATCGAAGTATTATATTTGACCGTACATAGTTTAATAATGATCTACTATTTTATATAAATTGTAACAATTAATAGCTATCAAGATTCCTAAAATAATTAACCAGGTTAACATAATAACTAAAAAAAATAATGATCTAAAGTCTAATTCTAAGTATATTTAATTGAGCAACTCAATTTATACTTAACTTAAACTTTCATATAATCTTGGCATTAAATCTTATTGAAGAATCTAATAAAAATAAAATTCAAAAGTAATTTCCGATTTGTTTGAAATAATAAATTATTATAATAAAACTTAAAAATTCTTCATATCTTCTAATAAATTTGATTATTAAATTTATTGATCTTGAGGAATTAGAATAATTGAGGAAATTGTTTTTATATTGAATTTGCTTGAATAAAATTAAATGAAACTCTAATTAACATCCTATAAGTCTAATTTATTATTTTATTCAAGGAAATCTTATTTATCTTTAATTTTTGTATATTAAATTATATTAGAGCATAATGTGATATTTTAATTACAAAGAGCCATATCTATTAACTGATTAGAAACAGCTGAAATATCTTGGGAAATAAGTGCAATAGTATAACTTGAATTCGCCTAATAATTTATTATATAAATTACCTGTAAAAGATACAACTCATTGTAACTTGTATTTGGACCATATGAAAATGAAAGCATAGTAATTAAAATTATTCCAATCAAGAAATATCTATTTGTCCATTTGAAATAATTAATTTTATTTAGATGTTTTTTTATTTTATTATGATCTTCTTTTATAAATAAATTTTAATCTGGTTTTATTGAAATCTCTTGGATTTGTGACTCACCAAAATCATTTTTCATTTGACTTTCATCTATTAAATATTTACTAGGATCTATTAGGTAATTTTCATTTGTGGTAGTTTTGATATCTCTATTAATGGTGTATTCTATTGAAATTTCATTTTAGAATTACTCTTATTTTGGTTCTATTTTAATTTAAAGTATTTATCTTTTTGCATTAGCCTTAATCAACAAAGATTATCTTTTTGATTTAATATTATTAAAAGTTTCAAATTTATTAATCTTTATTAATTAGATTTTATCAATTAATAGATTTTTTTCAACTTTTATTTTAGCATCAACTCTAATAACTTTTTTCAATTGATCTGCTTTACAAAAATATTTACGATATAGATACCCTTTATAATGAATAATTAATACTATATGCTTCTAATTAAGACATTAAACGGATTCTTTTTAAAAATTTTATCTTCTCAATTAAAATTCTAAAATTAATTGCAATTTTATTTCTCCCATTCCTTATAATGATACTCTATTTTTTCATTATGGAATCCTGAGGATAATCATTAAAATTTTCTTTTTCGGCATTAATTATTAAATTAAAATACTCTTCTTACATTCGCTTCAGTAGTATTGGAATTCGAATCAAAATTTAAAAATAATGGTCATTTTTATTTTGAAGATTAGAATTCAATAATCTTTATCTTTCATCCAAATCAAATTCATTTTCTTTTATGAATTGCTCAGTAAATTGCTTCTCTTAATTTACTTCATCAAATACATTATCATTTAATAAACTCTTTTATCCTAATGATATCGCAAATGATACTTTATAAAACACCATGTAGACTTTCTTTTATCGTAGAACTATATTTCTAATAACTCTTAATTTGAAATAACTTATAGTCTTCTTTTTCTAATAGATTTTAATATTTAGAATAAAGCAATAGTTTCGGGCAACTCAATAATAAATTAAATTATTATTCAAAAATATTCTTCAATTATTTAGTAGTTTAAACTATTTCCCAATCCTCATTAATAACTAAATAATTTCCTGATGATTCATGTTGAATTGGTCTTATCATAACTATAAATTCTAATAACATAAATTAGTTAATAGATATTTTTAAGTATTTATTAGCAGGAATAAGATATGAATTCTGATGTTAGATTAATACTTTTTTTCTTGCATATAAAGAACTTGTCTTTCCTTTCTCAATAAATTCTTTAACTCTCAACATATGGTTTCGAATCATTGAATTAGGAATTATCTAATTAATATTAGTGAATCCTTCTAATCCAAAGATCTATCTAGTATATTCATTAAATTTGACAATGGTTCCATTTTCCTTAGCGAAGATAATAGCTGTCATTGAATGAAACAATTTTTTTGGATCAAAAGCCTGCATAAAATGTTTTTCATAATCAGAATCTGAATCCTCATCACAAAAATTCTATTGCATATTATGGGTAAAATGATAATCAACGACTTAACCTTTCATTTTTTAATTTTAAATATATCTCTTATACCATTAATATAAAATTCCCCATTATGGCTTTTTACTTAGAAATTTTGTATCGTGTTGCTAATTATCATAGCCTTTAGTATAATTATTAATTTTTAACCACATCTTTTCGCACTCATAAATTCCTCTTTATATTTTATTATCTAATTTTAACAAATCAGACTCGACAATCTTTTCTTAATCTATAATATTCCAATATTTCATATAAATTTAAATTAAATCAACTATTTTCATTGTTATTTTCTTGAAAATCATCTCTATTTCTATCACATATTCGAAATCTAGATAGTTTTTATAACTATTAGAATTTTGGTTACATATCTTATTTTCCATCATCATTAGTAACAAATGAAAGTTTATCTTCTCAAAAAATGATAGTTTGCTAAATTTTTATTTCAAAATTGACATTTAAAATAAAGCTTTAGATTTATTTTAAATTGAAAAAAACAAATATCTAGCATATTGCAATCTAATCTAATTATTTTCTTTATATTATCTTATACATTGTTCATAAAGTGATTTAATTTCAAATCTGAAGAACGATTTATAATTATATTATACTTGTGATGTTTAACTATTTACGAAGACTCTTCTTTTTGCATCATAAAATTAATGTTATTAACATAAACAATATCCTATTGAAGAATTATTAAATGAAGGATCTCTTTGCTATGCAAACGGATACTATTTTCTTTCTAATTTAGAAATGCATCCTGTTTAAAGATGCTTCTCAATTAATCCTATTATTATATATTTCTTATCCTCTTATGAAGCATTTAATTGGTATAAATAATAAATTTTGTTTGAGATAAATTAACTAGAAATACTGTTTTACATCAAATAAAAATAAACAATTTTATTTTAAAAAATGCGACCCAACACATTCAAAAACACACATAATATTATTATGCACAAAGAATCGTTGATTTCTTGATTTAGTTTTAAAACCGATAATTCTAAAAGAAATGTTAAGAGAACACCTAATACACTGAACATGAGATGTTCATAAAATTAATTCAATCGAATATAATAAAATGATGGTCTATCATTTCCAAAAAATTAGTTTTCCAGTTATTTCAAAACCAATAATATCAAAATAATCAGATATGATACCTAATAATGGTTATTTTATTACATAATGAAGAGTGGATTAAATATGAATACTATTGAGTATAGCTATTACAAATTTAAATATAAAAACATTCAACATTGTTTACTTATTACTGCAACTAAGAAAATCTATCTTTAAGTTGAGATTTTAGTAAAATAAAAGTAAAATTGAAATCATCATTATTGCATTTAAAATTAAACCAAATAGAGAAAGAAAAAATATCAGTACAACACTTGTATAGTTATTCTTTAACATTTAATTCCAATCCAAAATATAATGATTAAACAGCAACACCTCAAGTTATACTTAAATAAAAGGCTAAAATAAACACCAGTAATATATATCGATACACGAACTATAAAGCTAGATCATGACACTAATTCATACTTGCAAAGCGACTGATTTATTTTTCACATTTCTCTCCTTTTTGCTGCTTATTAACCCTAAGCAAAAATATGTAAACGGAAAACAAAAACCAAGTATTAATATTATTGTTAATAATAATTTGCTTTATTGGCATAATTTTTCAGGGTCAATATATGTTAGAAGTTACAAATAGGTACCTAAATTACCTTACCTTTTAATATTATTTTCTTTTTCCCTATATTCCATTTCTCTTAAAATAATCTCATATATTACAAAGTAAAAAGGTTACAATATATTTGGAGCAATCCTATGCTAACCAAACAAAATGCTTTTCTTCTTGAATTTTATTTTATATTCTGGACTCTAAACAAATACAAGCAAAATCTTTTCATAAAACAATCAAAAAACTCAAGACTTTATTTAAAGTATTGTATTTTAATAAATGCATAAATAATTGGATTGTTTGAAACAAATTTATAATATATTAATATGTTAACTTTCAAAATCATTAATTAAGCTAATCTTACTTATCATTATTTTAGAATTTACAAAAAATATTAAAGGAAGCCAAAATATTTCAATAAATATATAAGTCATGATATTTTCAACCTCTGATTTCTAAAATAATTTATACAATATATTTCTGTTTAAAAGAGAATCTTAAAGTGTGATTTATTTTATGAAAAATGGCTGTTAATCAATATAAAATATTGTTAAATTAGCTCATGCAAATACTTCACAAATTAGATAACAAAAGTTTTAGACTATTAGATTTTTTTATTCATTTATAAATTAAATAAAAACTACTTTAGATTCTAATGAATATTTAGAATAATTTAATTAGTGCTGGAATACGTGAATTATAAATTTTCAATAGTAGCAATTAATTTATCTCTGATTTAAGCCTTGGAAACTAAATCTTTTTTCATGTAAAAATAACGAAGGCAATTAAATAAATAAATATCGAAAATGAATCAAGGGTATTTTTAATAAAATGTTATTGAATATCTGTTTTGAATATCTAAATACACATTATTAGATAAAATATTATTTTACATGACAAATGTAAACCAAAAAAGACTTTTCATTTGTAAATTCAAAGTAAATAATAACAGATTGATTTATCCAAAGCTATCAAGAAAAAATTATTTATCATCTTGTAAACTTTTTTCAAATATTGAAAAATATCATAATTAATTTGACATTAAAACATCAATTGCATCAAAAAGTAAACCATAAGGAAGCCTCTATTTAGAATACCTAACATTAAGAAAATGATTACCTATATTAAATAAAATTAATTCACCGATTCTCATAAGCAGAAAATAATGATATTCATTATAATAATCAAGATGATATTCAAACTCAAAATGAATCGTGTAACCAAATAGACCCATGAATAGACTGATGCATTAATGTATTGATATGAAATATAACTATTTACAAATTTTATCCCTATATTTAGAATCTACTATTTAACAAATGCATGTAGATATGGCAAATATTAATTTCAATTTAAAACTCTTTATTAAATAATATCATTATTATACAAATAGAATTTTAGAGCATTATTAATTTTTTTATATTTATTAATAAACACTTATATTACCTTGGTAAATTCTCATCATTTGTAATATAATTTATTGAGTGTTCCTAAATATCAATTATTTCATATATGAGATATTTGAGAAAGAAACAAAAATTCTTGATTAAAGAAATATTTGAATGATAAATTTTGTTTGTTTGACATCTAAATCAAATATTTTTGATATTGATACAAATTTACAAAATTAATAAATTTATGACTCAAATTCAGAAAATAATAATATTATTTTCTCTTAATTTATTATATAGTTTTTTAAGTGATTGATCTATTACGTTTAATTTAAATGCATTTAAGGCTAAGTATTAAATTTATTATGAATTTTATACTTGATTCATATGATTTTGCCCTAAGACTTTTGATGTAAAGAATAATTTGTAAATTCTAACAAAAATTATTGTTTATTTTATCCTTTAGATCATCAATATTTAATTGAAATAATCATAAATAGGATATTTAAAATGTAGAAAGAAGTGAAATTTTGGTTCATTTAAAAGAAAAATGTGTAATAATTCTGATTATTTGTAATTTTAGAAAGGCGGTAATCTATGTTAACGATTGAAGAATTAGTCAATTTCATAACAACAAAATATTTGAGTTCTAATTTATAATTGACATTCATATAGAGGAGTGCATATTCATGTGTGAATTTGAATGGTTTTATCAAAATGGAAATAAGAATTATGCTTAAATATAATATTTAAATAGAAATAAAGTGAATAGTATAGGAAAAATGGCAATATTCAGTTTGCAAAGAGTAGCGAACGTTTTTTCATGAGAGTACTTTTATTCGTGTTAGATAATGAGACAATTTTTGAAAACTATAGAGATATTTAAAAATATTTACTAATTTTTGTTTCAATTAAAGGTTGAATATTTCTTCTTTGAGAGTTGGATTTGTAAATGTTTAGATTTTTAAATCATTTAAGTATTGACAGATTTTTTCCTCTAGATCATTAACTTCTTCAGCGGCATCATAGCTCGAAGTTCTACTTAGACTATCTTCAGTAGTCCATGATTATTTTAAGCTATCACCATCCGAATTATCACCTTAAAATCCGCCTTAAAGCAAGTCCATCTTGACAACAAAAGATTTAATTAACTATATAAATAATACAAATTTCAGAGATTATTATGCCATTTAATTCAATATAATTAACCACCCATCTAATATCATCTAATCTGATAAAAATACTAATTAAAAAAGGATTATCAGATTTTGAATCTGGAGGGGATTCAACTGAAGAAATATTATATTTCTGGTATAAAACATTTGTTAAGTATTTATTTAAATATAAAATGAAAGAGTAACAAAAATTAGAACAAAATTATTTGAGTAGGATATTAATATCAAAGAATAAGACTAAATAAAGGGTCAGATATAAAAAAGGAAAAAGTGACCAAAAATGGATTATTTGTCAATGTCTTATATGCTGAATAATTTCAGCTGATTGATTTAAGAATGAACTTACTTCTGAAAAAAATAACAATTTTAACAATTTTATTATTTTAAATAAGTAAACATAATAGATTGATTATCAGAGAAATTAAGTATTTTTAAGAAGACCCAAAAAACTAAAGGTTTAAGAAATGCATAAGAAATCATTGTCAACTAAGTTTAAAGAAATAAAAATATTGGAAATTATTAAGAAATTTAATTTATTAACTTCTGAACCATTAGAAGGTAGGAAGGCAGTTGAAGCATTTGTATAGAAAGGGATGAAAGAATATATTGATAGAAGATGTAGAATTATTTAACAAAGACATGATATATTGAGTTCATGATGAATGGGAATCGAGAAAAGATAATATGGATCTGATGCTTCAGTTTAATTGCAATATGAAGAAACCTTTAGTAGGATATTTTTATATGGTGATAAATGGTGGAAATAAAATTACATTCATTGTTTGGACCTGAAGTTTTTGAATCATACTAAAGTTGAAAGATTCATTGTTGAAGCAAAGTGATGCGGATGCAAATTATCATTAAGAATAATTTAAAATTTGTTAAATAATATTTACTAATATTGTAATCCCAGTTGAAAATAAAATAGAATCAGTTACCAGTTACCGATTATTAAATAGATCTAATTAATTTCATGAGTTTTTGTTATATGGATAGCATTAGGAGTTATGAGAAGCGTTTATAAATATTATTAAAATGGAAAACATTAAGAAAACAATCCGAAAAAAATTTATTAACTAGGTTTCGTTTCCAATTTAATTGTTGTTGTCTCTTATCCTCAGAGATATGAAATCTAATTATAATTTTGATATTGAAAAGTAAATTGTAAGAGAGATTATCTTTCCCCAGAAATGGTCAATAAATAGTAGGAGTTCTTACTTTTGAATTATATACAGAGAAAACTCTTTTTTAAATCTAAGAGGGGTTTTAATTACAATTTCTTGAGTATTTATCAGGACATGTAAAAGATCTTATGAAGGAATTAAAAACTGGTAAAAAAATAGGAAATCTATTGATTGGGTTTTAAACCATGTTTGGTTAAGTTGAACTTTATCAATATGAATTTTTAAGTAGTATTCCTTAAATTTTTCTAATCTTGTTGGCATATTAAATTTGGATTTGAGAAAATACCTTAAAGAATGAAATAAATTGAGTTTTTATTATTATATTCAAATTGTTTCTATAATACTTTGGATATTTTCTATAGATTAATTGGTACCTGTATTTTTCTTTATGTATCATGGTATTCATTGAAAAATTATAAGGAAATGGTTGTTATTGATCTTTAATCTAACAAATTGATTAAAATATTTTTTCTTCTAGCTAGCTTAAAGTGAATAATTATTATTTATATTAATATTATTTATTTCTTAAAACAATAGGAGGCAAGGTAGCAAGTAAATATTAGTAAAAAAGTCATTCAGCTTTTAAGAATTAATATAAACGATTTATCTATCAAAAATTATTACTCTGATAAGTTTATTAATTGTTAAATATACTTATACTTTTCAGTTTTAAGAAATTAAATTCTGAAAAAATTCATTATATTCTAATCAATTTTGATAATTAAATAAGGAATTTAATTCTGAATATTAAGGATTATCTAAATTACGATAACTAGAGTTTTTTGAGTTTGCACTTGAATCAAACAAAGAAGAAATATTACTATGTTCAGAATCTGAATCCTATAATTGAAGTATTTTCACATATTACCGAACTAGAATATTCGAAATCTAATGGACTAATTATTTTCTTTAATTATCTTTTTCGAGCACCAACTATTGTTAATAATTTTTATTTGATACAAAAATCAGCTGTTTCTTCAGCAGTTTCTTTATGATTATCAAAAAAGGATTTTACTTTCAACAATTATGCATCAGAAGCATTAAATGTGAATATAACACTCTGGGATTAGTATTTTATGTAAAGTGCTCTATTTTCGTTTTATTCCCAAATAATATTTTCCAACCCAATAATTACAGCTTTGAACAGAATGAGACAATCTTACTTTTATATAACCAAATACTTGGTTCGAAATCTCCAATTAATGTTCCTGTCCAACAAGGGTAGATTTCTTAGTATGTATTTAACTTAAGGCCATTGTTTGGATGCCATCCTCCTAAAAGTTTTATATCACCAACAATATATAATTGTTGATGAAATTTTGCTTCACATTTAACTTTAAAGTTTATCTTGATTGACATCTGAATAAGAATTTTATAATTTGATGGTTAAATAATTTTTATATTAAGATTCTACTTTAATTGCAATTAATTATAGTTGTTAATATCAAATTATCTTTTTATTCAAAAAGTAACTTGGTTTTACTTATAGAAGATTGTTATATTCACACATAATGCTTGCTCTAAACTATATATAATCAAAAAATAACTTTTATTTATTTAATTAACTTAATTTTAATAGTAAGAGTATTCATATGAGATAAATATTATTTCAATCCATTTCTGGTTGATCTTGTTGTAGATCCTCATTGGATGGTAAACCATCATTAAATGACTCTGTAGATGGAAAGAGTGAATTATCGTTTGTTAACTGTGATTTTTTACTGTTTTAGTCCTCCTACAAAAAATTTAGTTAATAAAACTTACTGAATCAGAATCTGTATAAGACATATAGTCTTAAACTTGGATGGATACCTTTCTTGCATGATCTATTCTCTTGAAATTTCATAATTACTTTACTCTATTTTTGGAAGTTCCACATCTGCAACTAAAGATTTAATTCCAAGAACTTGAATGGAAGGATTGTCATAGTTTATAATGGCAATTTATTTCAAACTTTCTACATTCATTTCCCTATTGGGGCAACATTCCCAATAACAATTTTAGTCACCAATAATTACTACTTTAAATTCTAACTTTGAATCTAGTTAAAAATAGTTATTTTTATATACATGCGGGCACTTCTAATGGATAATCACTAAACCAAACAGGGTACATGCTCTCATTTGTGAGAAGTTATAAACCTTGAGATGGATTCCAGTTTCCAAGTTGAAGTTTATTTCCAACAACTTTGACATGCTAATAAAACTGAGTTTTGCAATAAATTCTAAAAAAAACTAATGAATTCATCTACTTATTTTATATAATTTTTTATTTTATTTCAATTCATAATAAATCACGTTCTTATTTGTAATTGTGCGTCATAGAATATTATAATAAATATTTAATTAAAAATTGTATTTTTGAATCTGGATTTTAGAGAATTATTCTTGTTAATTTTAGTAGTAAACATGATATCTATACATATAATGTTTGGCAATTTGTATATAAGAACAATTATTCCTACCTTAAATATGAAATTATAATTTGTTAAAAATAAAATAGATAGTTTTCATCAACTCCCAAATCTCCCCTTTTATACCATTAAACACATTTGAGAATCTATAAAAGTTTATCTATTTATATCATGACTAGAATGAGGTGATAATATTATTATATATATTTTTTTGTATATTGTATTGCATTATTTATTTATTTTATAGCAAAATCAAATAATTGTATTGAAGTCAAATATTAAAGAACAATACTTATGACAAATACCTGAGAGTTTGAAAAGATATGATTCTTTTAAATAAGAGTAAGATTATTTTTTTCTCAAAAATGAAAACAAAAAAAGATCTAAATTTATTAGAAATTTTATATTTTTAAGAAGTAAAATAACGCATTCACCATTCCAAATTCTATATACATTGCAAATTAATTTACATATTATAATTTGTAAACTGACGAAATTAAAAAATAATCGGATAATTTCTTGAAAAAATCTTAATTTTTACTTATTCTACAAACTTAAGTGCTTTATACATATTAAATTTTTGTTTTTTTCTATATACACATTTCAAAAAAATTGGATTTGACACCTACTTCTTGAATATTTATCATTCTACACAAATAAGTTTACACTAATTGAATCATCAAAAATTGGAATTTTAATTGTACTGAAATGATAATACTTGAATATAATTTTCTAGTGAAATCAGATACAAAAAATAAAAATGAATTAAACTAACTGAATTAAGTAAATATCAATTAGTAAATTAATTTAAATTGTATATAATTTTAAGTGAATGAAATAATATCAATAAATAGATTGTTATAACTAATAAAACTGAGTCTATTAACATAAGGTATAATTAATAACTTACAGTTGATGAAATTTTTAATTGATCAATTTAAATAAGATAAAGCCCTTGATAATTATAAATGTGGTTGATAATCATTTAAAATGACTCGTTATCGCTTAGATAAATTTCAAATAAATAAAATAATAAATCTATCTCCAAGTTGTGTAAATATTTAAAATAGATTAAAAAGGAAGTAGATAATTTAATTTTTGGTTAATCAAGTGAAATTAGAATTTTATTCATAATAATAACAAGAATTTTATCATATATATTTATATTTATAATTATATATTAGATTTAAATTATTGTAATAAATTAACTAATTCTAAATAACAAATTCAAAGAAATTCAATTTTATTACATTTCATTTATTTAATTAATATAATATTAGAAAATATCAATAAGTATATATTTTGATTATCTTATGCAATGTTTATTACGAAATAATGTATTATCCATTTGATGATCAAAATTGTGAATCAATTATAAACAGAGAGTCGATTTTACAATAGAAATATAGGTTGCATTCCTGCTAACTAGAACTATTATTTTATCTTAAAGTGAAGCTGTAGAAGATATCGCATCGAATGAACTGGGCTATGTGCATACTTAGTTAAACTAGTCTTAAACAAGGAAGCAAACACTTCATGACAAAAACTTCCTGACTTGCTAATAGATCAAATATTTAATCCTATTTTATAATAACTTTATTTACTTAACTTTGAAGTAGCAAGTATTGAAGGAATAAAATTAATTATAAGGAATCTTTACTTATAACAGCCAACTAGAGTATGATCGAAAATAAATACATATTTTAGATACATTATGGGACGCGATTTTTTATAGATTAGAATAGGATTATAATTTAATATTGATTTTGCTACTTTAAAATTCAAAATATATACGGATAAAAGTAGAATACATTATTAGAATGTTGTTATTGTTTAATACCTCTGATCCTGAGTATAATGTATTACTGATATTTATTATATAATTAAATTTGATTCAAGTAATGTAATTAGGATTATATAATGAACTTAATATGAAGTATGAATAAAATTCATTTGTATATTCTTAAATAGGTTGTTAACTAGATTAATTTTTAAATATTGTATCTGTTTGATAGTAGGCTTAAATAATCTAGGCAACTTTTTATGGTAAAAAGAGATATTATATATGTTCATCCTAATCTACATAGCATCTAAATAAGCCTCATGCTTTCTATTCTAGTTAATTGTTGCATTTATTCAAAATGATAACTACAATTTTTCCTTATTTGAGATGTATATTTTCACAATATTGGATTCGTTGTATTTTGGTAGTGTAGTTCTTATTTTATAAACATAATAATTGAATAATTCAATCCATATAAAACTATATTTTAATTATAAATATATCAAAACATATTTTTGTATTATTTGAATAATGTATTTCAAATAACAGTATA